>LFMI01000494.1:1378-22112 GCA_001050175.1 Trichoderma parareesei | reverse complement strand
CACACACACACACACACACACATACACACACAAAAAAAAAGGGGGGGGGGAGGGGAGAACAAAGATCGAGAGAATGGGAAGGAGGATTGGGGTGCAAATGATTAATGTGTAAGAAAAGGGGATGGTGAGCGAGGGCTTCCCCTTGTTGCGCGTGGCCTTTGGCTGGCAGGGAGCAGCACAGATCCGGCATGGAGTTTTTATAGTATTGGCTTTGGGAGTGACCGATTTGTTTGCTTTGCAGACGCGAATGACGGCTGCTGGTCTAGGTAGGAGGTAGTAGGTAGTAGGTAGTGCTATCGATGATGATGTGAATCCCAGGCTTCGCTCCGTTGTCTTGGACCGTCTATTCTCCTTGTATCTCTCCCCACTCACGATGAGATGTCGCATCAAGTCGCTGAAGTAAGGCATGTCATACATAGATAGTACTTGCAAGCTTCATTCTTGCTGATTCTCACAAAGGAGGGTGGATAGGCAAAGAAGCAGTAGTATTATAGTTATCGTTCGCTGGTTGTATCAGAAAAACATACAAAAGTGCTGGTTCATCTCCAGTGAACCAAGACGAGCCCCATACCACATCCAGCAGGGACACTGGCGCTCATTCCCATCTCAATCAACACTTCCCATCCCCTTCTCACTCCAATTGTTCAGGACAGCCGTGGCTCCTAGAGAGACACATGCCGCCTCCTCCCCTTCCCCTTCCTGAGGCTTCAATGGCCCTGCGGCATCTGAGAATGGCCGTCAGACGGGGCACGAGGTCCCAGCATCCAGTCCTGCATAGCCAGCCATTCGCTCCAGCTCGCCTCCGCGGCTTGAATCTCCTTCTCAGTGACGGCCTGCAGCGGACGCAAAAAGGGCACCGTCTGGCCGTCCTCCAGGTCGTAGCTGGCCTTGACTCGCAGCCAGGTCTCGCTCTTGGCCGCGAAGAGGTAGTTTCTCCGCTCGTTGTCGTGAATGGGGCCGACACCGGCGTCCCAGCCGTCCCCGAAGAAGCCGTGGAGGATGGCGATGGTATCGAACCCGGTCGCAACGAGGCGACGGACGTAGGGGACAAGGGATATCGAGACGTCGGTGTTGCCTGGGAATGGCGGGCCCGTGGGTGCAGTCGAGCCCGAGGTTGCGGAATGCCGCGGCAAGCCTGGGGCGTGCTGGAAGGGAAGCCTGATGTTGATGATGGCGGCAACGGCCTGAACGGCGGTTGTGTGCTGGCCGCGTTCGAGGAAGAAGTCAAGACAGGATCGGTACTTGGGGTACCAGTCGAAGAGATCAAACTGTGCCTCTTGGAAGGGCTGGCCAGATTGTATATATGTCGTGAGCTTCACGTTCATGAGTCACAAGAGATGGTGAACAGTGGCCAGCATTCTAATCGGGGAAGAAAAGAATGCTCAGAAGTTGGATACACTTACATGATAGAACGCCATGGTGGTGTGCGAAGGATTGTAGTAGAGCAGCCGTCAAGACAAATGCAGATGGCTGTCACTGGCACAGAACCTATACGGAGCGAGGACAACTTGCGTTCAAAGCAAGATTGTATGATGCTTCACACAAGGCAGCCGGGATCAAAAGCTCTGAGAGCCAAGAGATGATCAGATCGCGCACTCAGTACTTGTAGGCCTCCAAGTGGCAGACACGGCCTCGGGGGGGCAGCCGACGTCCTCTGATGATCGATCCGCGGGAAGCGATTCCGATCAAGGGGGTCCATCCACGCACCTTTGCGCCTTGCAATCCAACTGCAGCACAGGAACGGTGAGCAACAGAGCAAACAACAGCGACAAAGTCACGTCACCAACGATGCCTTCCTGGATAAATACGCGAAAAGAAGAAGGCGCAGGCGTCCTTGGTTCTCTGGTGGACGAAGGGTTGCGCTGGGTAGAACTCGAATTTGTTGAAGGAATGTTCCTAGAACTGCTATATGCCCTTTGTTTCCTCTTGTTCACGCAATGTTTGAGGAGAAGAGAACGGTTGAGATGGTTGATTCGCCGGAGTTTATATCGTTCCTTGTACAGGGAGAATCGGAGCTTGGGGTGTATCATATACTGAGCGAGTGAGTGAGAGCAGGGACTCCCCCCTGGAGCAAAAGACGGTCATGCATCATGTGCGCAATACAATATCAACACATGTGACGACGAAGGTCTTTTGTGTATCACGATGATGTTAAACAGATGTGGAGCTCGAGGTCGACGCAGTGAGGGAGAGGCCGCGGAGAGATGAGGATGCCTGACCAACTAGCGGAAGAGCGCGCAAGTCAAAAGCGTTAACGGAGCTGGAAGTGGAGAGTTGGTCGTCCATTCGGAGGGCAAGCCCAGCAAGGCTCAGCAGCAGGGTCAGGGTCAGGCTGGGCAGAGGAAATGTCACCACCATGGTCGGCGGATGACGGAGCCTGGGGAGCGTCTTGATAGCATAGGTTAATCACACACGACACGGGCTCTGGAGCGAGCAGTGGGCATCGGATCCTGGTCCGCGAATGTCTCATTTTGCGGGAGGCAGAAAGGCAGGAGAGGGAGCGAGGTCGGGTCGGGAGAGCTGAGGCCGCAGCGCCGCTCATGATAAATCCAAGACATTTCGATGGTGAGGCCTAGTGGCAATTCCCACGATCAGCTAGTCGGGACCATCAGATGTTGGTGGCTCGATACGTCGTTGGCCATCGATTTGTTTTACTCTAGATGCCGGTCCTGGGGCTGGACCCCTGTCGTCCGATTGATGAGATGAGCCAAGCAAAGACAGGGGGGCGTGAACCATCCGAGCTGAAAAGACTCCCCACAAGGCCGACGGCGGCAGGGCGAAGAAGAAGAAGGGCGACATCTGCCGGCTCTTTGCCAGATTGCCGGTCATTGTCCTTGGGCCGCCATCCCTGCATTTGGCGCCGCTCAGCCCCTTCCGTCACAGCCAGAATGGTAGTTGAGAGAGCCTGTGCGACATGACCGATTGCGGGACCTTTGTACGATGGACGAGATATAGGTTCTGTACTGTAGATGCAGGGTGTGTGGCACAAGCACCCGGTTCCAGAGGCTTTCGGTGAAGTTGTGCGTGCTCTCGCTAGCATGACTTTTTGATTTCATTGACACGTTCCAGATGCCCCTGATCCCAGCATGTTTGCTGCTGCTGTGGTTATGCTGCACAAGAGCTACATTGTTTGTGCCTTGGCGATTTCCGGGAGATTGAGGGAGGCTCGAAATGCAGAGCTCAGAAGGTATATCACACCCTAAAGAAGAGAAGAAGAGAGATAGTCGATGGTTATTCGTAGAGTCGCCTTTGCATGATATTCGGTGTCAACAGTCCTCATCTACATAGATCGTGAAGTTGCTCATGACGAGGATCCGTGCTGGCTCTCGAACCATGTCTGGAGCTTCTTGAGGGCGCGAGCACGGTGTGATATCTGATTCTTCTCGGCAGATTCCATCTCGGCGTATCTGGTGTCAAATAGCATTAGAGCTGTCATGGGTAAATGCTGAATCTGGAGCAGGGTGAAACCTACGTCTTCCCTTCGTACTCAAAGACCGGGTCCCATCCTGGCCATCGCTTTGTTAGTATCCGCTATTTGATGGGGGATCGTGCATCTCTTCTCACCAAAATTCGAAGGGCCTCTTGCAGGCACGATCCGACCCTTGCAATAACACACCCGATGTTAATGTACGAACGGCATAAATCCAGCTAGGATGCTGAACAGTGTCGGATGCCGAGATGGACGGAGACTTACAGGCGTTCGACCTTGGAAGATGATGGGGTCCTGCCCAGGGCCTGGCGAGTATGCAAACGTACACACGGCCTCTGCTGATTTATCCTCGTATGCGGCAAGGAGGTTGTTGAGCCCTTGGTGGCCAGTCTTGTCCAGGAACCACTTGCTGTCAGAATGTCAACATCAAGCACGGCGAATTTGCTTCTATACTTCATCCATCAAGGCATGGTCGTGTACAGAGTACATAGCAAGCGTTGACAAGGGGGGCCTTACATGTAAGGCCCTGGTAGACCCTGGAGAGCATTAAAGCAGAGAGCTGTGTCCTCGACAAGCACCGGGCCATTGACCTCCATTCAAGGGAGACATGTCAGCCGCAGTCTGTCAGCAGTCGGGAGAGGGATGGCCGTACCAGGTCGGCGGCTCGGCGGCATTTCCAGTTGGCAATCTCCTCGATACTTCCCTGGATCTCCTCGAGGTCCAGCGACTGGCTCTGGATCTCAATCTTGGGCTCCAGGATGGCCTTGACCTCTCTCAGCTTGTTGGCGTTGCCGGTGATGAAGTGGATGGGAGACGCCATCTTGATGCGTGGAGGATGCGGCGATGGCGCTGAAATTGAGCGAGCTCAATATCTTTCAGATAGGGCTCAGGATATGGCTGATGAAGCTGTTGACGTTGTTCCTTTGATGTCGTTGTAGTAGGTAGCTGGAAGAAGGAAGGCTCTTGTGATGGAATTTCTTAGCATCATCAGATCGGGAAGTACTTGCGCGCGCAGAAGGTACCGGTACGACGGAGCGTCACTTGCCTAGTCTCAGAAGCAGCAGTAGCAAGTTCGAGTCAACCTACTCCGCAAGTACCGGTACTTGCACTGGGTATCGCTAGTACCTGCTCTCTGCAGGCGTCATCCACCACCTTGATATTGCGTACCTACTTACCTACGCATTTCGAGGTCGCTGCGCCAACCACTCAAAAGCTCATCTCATACCTACCTGGTACCTAGGTAGTAGGTAGTCTCCATACCTTGCCAGGTCAATTCACCTCGTCATCTTGTCGGTCTGGGCTCTTGCTCGGACCCGGACAGAGATGAAACCGTCCGCTCCCTTCCCTTGATCCAGCCTGGCATGGGCGACTGCCTCGTCCTTCTTTGTTCTTCCGGTGCGTCCTACCCTATTCGCGGCTTCAAGTCACAGCCCTTGCTGGCCCTCTGACGCTTACTCGCCATCATCTTAGCATCGATCATGCTACTGCGAGCTCGTCCATCACCATCATGACGCCACAACCTGACCACGATCCCGATCGACTCCCAAGCAGGCGCACCGCGATTAGCGAACCGGACGAGATCTCGGCAGCATCAGGACCACCAGACACCGCGCATGGACCCCGGGCCAACGGACAGATCGGCCGCCAGAGGACAGGCTCCTCGTCGCGATCCAGGCGGCCTTTTCCAGCATCGCTGATTCCCAGCAGGACCAGCCGCCTCGTCATCAGCAAGACATGGAAGCGCCTTCTGCCAGGGCGCGGGTTACGGGCCAACAAGGCGGCAACTGCACGGAGCAGGGCTAAGGATTCGCTTCAAGATGCCTCCACGCGCCATTCAGGCATTCACCAGGGAACGCAGGTGCCGTCAAGGCTCGGTGTTTGTCTCCCTGTAACACCTTCGCCATGCGTGTTCCCAACGTGTGCTAACGAGACCGGTGCGCATCAGATAGTAGAGCTTGGAAAGTATGCGCACGAGGACGAAATGCCGGCATGGCTTGTGAGGCTGTTGGAGACGAAAGGGGAGCTCCGGGCTGGTGGTAAGGGCATCCTGAGCTATCTTTATCGCAAACCAACCGAGTAACAACCATCGCAGGCGTCGTACCAGTCCTGCAGCAACTCCTTGAAATGAGTACGCGGACGGAGTACGCCTACCTTTGCCATCCGGGCGTCCAACATGTGGCAAAGCTACGAAAAGAAGGTGATTCCCTGAAGCCTATCATGTAAAACAAAGGACTGTGAGAAGAAGTGAACAGATTCTTATTTCTTTCCTCTTTTCTTCTCGTCTAGGTGCTTTCTGCGGCTATCGCAACATACAGGTTCTCTGTTCACATCTCATTGGGACTCGAGCGACTGGGTGGGAGCAGCTGGGAAGCGACATACCGAGCGTCTTCCAGATACAGGACTTGATTGAGACTGCCTGGGATCGCGGCTTCAACGCTCGGGGTCGCGCAGAGACCGGAGGCATCAAGGGCACGCGAAAATATATAGGAACACCGGAAGTAGGTGTGATTCTCTGCACTCTATCCCGATCACCACTCTCAGACACTTTCGTACTCACCAGTTCCACCACAGGCACAAGCATTCTTTGCCAGCATGGGATTTCCGTAAGTACCGGCCAGTGTTCTTTCGCCATGCCGCTGCGTTGGTCTCACACCAAGACAGGTGTTCTGTGCAAGCCTTCAAGGCATCCAGTGACGACGACGACGCCGTGGGCCGCTTATTGTGTGCAGTCGAGCGTTATTTCCAACAAGGCGCAGTAGACTGCATGGATCGCAAAGTTCGATGCACTTCGCTTCCGCCTATATATCTGCAGCGACCCAGTAGGCAGCCCTCTCCCTGCAGCGTCTTCTTTGTTGTCACCTTAGCTAACGGAAAATTCCAAAGATCATTCGCTCACAATTGTCGGACTGGAGAAGCATAAGGGCGGCCATGTCCATCTTTTGGTGTTTGACCCCGAGTTTCAGGGCTCCAACACGGTCGTGCGTCTTGCTGGCAAGGTGACACCCCGTCGGCAGTCCAAGGTGACGAGGCTTCTGGAGCCATATCGCCGCAGCGCCACCCACTTAGAGCGCTTCAAGCAGTTTGAGGTTCTCTAGTAAGTCAGGGATCCTTGTGTTGTCACAACGGACATTGGCTGACATTCGTGCGGCTAGTTTGACAAGAGACAATGGAGCTTGAAATAGGGCTCAGTCGAGGTAGCATCACTCCACAAACAATGCCAACCTTGGCTTTTGATAAAAGGATATCATATGCTCTGAAGAATGATCAGGGCACGTTGGAAATGTGCATGTGTGTGCATCACTATGTGCATGCAGTGACTCTGCGAGGCATTGGCCTAGTCAGGAGTGGCTATCCAGCACCTCAACCCAGCTATCTAGCTCTTTGAGTCCAGAGTGAAAGCTACTGTGTAGGAACGATGTTTAGTAATGAGAATAGAGAACAGAAAATTATAATCGTAGAACTTGATCGTGATGGTAGCAGATTTGGAATTTGGTATACTGAAGAACCACGCACTCCCCTTCTCTGCTTATTACCTAATGTGGAGAGAGCTAAACATGAGTACCACCGTTCAATGAGATACCTCGACCAGCTCATCGTCTCAATACTTTCTCATCCAGCTCTCATGACTGCTTCTCCGTCCGGAGCATGTAGCGCCTGTCCTTCACACGTTCCCGAATACTCACACATTTTCAGCAGATTTTACGCCAAGCATACATTGACATGAAAAATGGCCATGCCAGAGCTTCAACAGCCACTCGAGAATCTCCTCAACACCTTCAACGAGCTCAACCCTTCGACCGTGGAAGAACTCTTTGCAGAGCCCAGCCCTTTGGAATTCATGCGCTATGTGGCTCGCAACGCGCCATTTGTAATCCGGGGAGGAGCCTCTAGCTGGAAAGCGACCAAGAACTGGGATTCTGCATATCTGCGGACGGCTCTCGAGGGCCAGTCCGTCAATGTCGCGGTTACGCCGTTTGGGTGAGGATGACGCTGAAGGCATCCCTTGTTCTCTTTTCTCTCCTGACTTCCCTTCTCGCCGCTCAGTCTTCTCTGACCCGCATCATACACTTGCCTCTGGTGCTCTATATCCTCCTACCTGCCTCTAACGGTTCCGCCAGCAACGCCGATGCGCCGACCTTTTCTCCTCAGCATAACGCAACCGTCATCGCAAAGCCCCACGAAGAGACACAGCAGTTTGACGACTTCTTCACATACATCATCCAGCAGGAGACAGACCCGGCGTTCCCACTCGACTCCGAAGTGAGATACGCCCAAACTCGTGAGAACGAAGCAACCCCATTGCGTCTGTGACAGGAGGGAGCCCACATGTGCTAACGTAGAGAACTCTGCTCTAAGAAAACGACAATCTCCGGGATGAGTATCTGCCGCTGTATCCCGATGCCCAGAGGGACATTCCTTTTGCCCGGATAGCGCTGGGCAAGGAGCCGGATGCCATCAACCTCTGGATTGGCAACTCGCGGTCCACGACGGCCCTGCACAAGGACAATTTCGAAAACATCTTTGTGCAGATTGTCGGCCGGAAGCACTTTGTGCTGCTGCCGCCTCTGTTCCACGCGTGCGTCAACGAGGACCTTGTCTTGCCGGCGACGTACGTCCGGCAGGGCGAGGGGTTCGCGCTCGCTGTCGACCAGGATTCCCCCTTGGTGCCGCTGGCGACGTGGGATCCTGATGAGCCTGAGCGGAATGCTACGCCCTTGTCTGCTTTGGCGAGGCCGCTTCGTGTGACGCTGGAGCCTGGTGACATGCTCTACCTGCCTGCTATGTGGTGAGTTGCCACGCTCTCGATGAGTTGAGGGAAGTCTGCTCTGCTGCTACGTGGTAGGCAAGCAGGAGGCCTTGTATCCTACGATGAGCTGTGGAACTGCTGTGCTTGTTCCTTATGGCTGACATCTGATGTAAGGTATCACAAGGTTAAGCAGTCATGCCCCGATGGCGGCGAAGGGTTTGTTCTCGCGATAAACTATTGGTAAATGCCAAGGAAACACCCGTGCCTAAGGTGCGACCCAAGCATTGAACGCTCTCTAACATTCTATATTAGGTATGATATGGACTTCAGCGGGCCTCTCTATCCCATGACCTCTTTTCTTCGCGAACTCGGAACCTTGAAGCAGTCTAGGTCTACTGCAGCAAAAGACGGCCACTAGGAAGTGCCTCCTTCTGCTGGTATGGATGGAGTCAATATACAAGGCAAAATAGCGCCCCCTTCTTACTTCTTCCTCTTCTGGATCCTCTTCTGCGCTCGCAACTCCTTCTTCATCCTGGCATCGACAATCCTGTACCGTCCCTTGACACCCTTCGGCCGGCCCTTGACACCCTTGTTCAAGCCCCTGGCGACGACGAGCTTGGCTGGCTGTCGCGGCTTCTGCTTCTTGGCCTTGCTCAGCAGCTTCTGTATGCTCTCTGCCTTCTCCTTTTCCGTCATGCCTTCGTCGGCGGCCAGCATGTCCGACTTCTTCTTCAGCTTCTCCAGCTTCTGGGCCGTCTTGAACTTCTTCCGTGCCTTTGCCTCCCGCACCTTCTTGATCGGCCGGGCGTTGAAGGCTCTCAGCTTCTCCTTGATCGCAGCGGCGGCCGCCTTGGTAATGGGCTTTTGAGGCTTGTCGTGCTTGCCTTCGTCATCCAAGAACCATTCGGGCAGGCCGTCCTTATCGCGGAAGGCACGTTTGTTGAAGCCATCGTCGATAGCATCGTGGCTTGTCTTCTGCCCCGTGGCGAGCTGGTGCGCAAGCGTCATTGCTTCAGCCGTGACGATATCAATGTCTGTTTCAGGTCTCCGGGTTAGCCAATGTTCCCTAAGGGAAGCGGTGGTGTGATGGTGAGTGGGCTTACCAATTCTTCCATCTGATCGCCGCTTGTCCTTTTCCTCCCAATCGTCTTCCTCCTCGCCCCTGACGACCTCGAAGTCTTGGTCGTCCTCCGAATCAACTCCATCGTCCTGCAAGGACAACTTCTGCGTCGTCTTTCGTGTAGGCAGCTCTGATGTGCGCGCCTTCGTACCGGTTGCAGGAGCTGTACCTTGATCCTCCTCCTCGCCCCCAAGCAAAGAGCCTCCGGTTATCTCCTTGAAGATATCTTGGCTGAAGAAGGCTGACGCTTTTCTTGACAAGCCGTCCTGGCTCTCTCCCGCCTGGCCATCCAAATCTGTCAAGAATCCATTTTTAGGCAAACCCTCATCCTCGTCGTCAGATGAATCGTCGTCCTCCTCCTTGAGTTCGCTCGCGTCGCTGTCTGCGTCTTCACCCCCCGATAGGCCCTCCCACTCGTCATCCTTGTGTTCCTTCCTTGCCTTTTTCGCCCGGTACTTGGTGTCTGCCTCCAGTTTGCGTTCCCTGTATTGCTCGTACATGGCATCGAGCTCCGTCTCCAGCAGGTCTTCTTCGCTGTCGCTCTCGGCTGCCTCTGCGGAAGCGTCCAGCGTCTCCTCGGCAGCTTTCGTCTCCGTGTTTGGTACTGTGATCATTTTGCCCCTAGAGAAGCGGTTCATGCCATTTGACTTATCAATGGTCTTGAGGGAAAACATGGCCCCTTCTCCCATAGGCCCAGACTCCTCCATGCCGATGTCCATCGGCGCCATCATGTTCAGCTGCATCCTCACAATCTCCCGACGCTTCTGCTCATTCTCCTTGCGCTTCTCGCGCTTCCTCTTGGCGTTCTCGTTGTCCTTCATGGCCTGCAGCTCTTCTTGCATCCGAAGCTCCTCGTCCATTGATTCTACTCCGGCCACTTCCTCAGCAACCTCTGGGGCTGCTGCCTTTTTCTGCGATAGGCCGAAAATGTCTCGCACCTTCAAGCGCCACTTCAGAAGCAGTTTGAATTCTTTACGACCCAGAACTTTCAAGTCGGCGCAGCATTCTCGAATCTCCGCAGTCGTCTCAGGCAGCTTGTCCAGAGCGGCAAGCGCAATGTCTCCGTTGGGTGACTGGTGGAAGGAAAGCTTATTGTAGGATCCCAGAATAGCGATCGGATCAGTCGTCTGGATGAAGTCGCTTGCTGCAATCTCCTTGAACTGTATGTAATCGCCCTCTTCGTAACCATCACGCTTCCGCTTCTTCACCTCAGGGTTGTAGACCTTGGCTTCATTATTCGGAGTGCCGCCCGCGAGCTCTGCAAAGACTGATCTCGGGTCCAGGAAACGAGGGTCAATGTGCTTTGGCGCTTTGTATCCTCGGCAAACGACGAAAATTTCGGCCGAGACGTTTCGAGAAGACGGGGGCTTGGTGGCTTCGACCTTTGTGAAGAGCTGGTTCAACACCCACAGCAAGGGGTTGTAATCCTTGGATCGGAAGACCTTGGTCACGAACGTGCCTCCTTCCGCAAGGAACTCGGTCGCGAGCTTCAATGATTGCAGCGCGAGCTCTGCTTGATTGAAGGAGTCCTGAGCCCAGGCGGTACCGACGTTGGGAGCGCCATCGTGTAGAACCGTATCCGCCTTCCACGTCTTGAAGTGCTGTCGAATGGTGGCGCGGCACTTGTCCGTCGTGATGTCGCTCTGGAAGGTGATGACTCGAGGAATGGGCTTGATGGGCGCCAAGTCGACTCCAACAATCAAACTGTTGACCGGCATGACCTCCGCGGCGACCTGACACCATGACTGAACGATTGTTAGCTCTTTTCTTCTTCTTCTTCTTCTGCCTCTTATCTTTCCACGTAGTCCATTGCTGTGGATCTTTCCTACTGCCATTCCCTTTGGTATTACAACAGATGAGGTGACCAATGACTTACACCAGGCGCAGCGCAAAGATCCAGCAGGACCTTGCTCTTCTCCAGGAACCCATACTTCTTGTTGAGCTGGATCAGCTTGAAGGCGGCACGGGCACGATATCCTTTCTCCTTGGCAAGCTTGTACCACTTATCCAAACGGCCTTTGCCGTGCTTCTTCTGGATCGCCATGGTGCCGGTTGGAGATGGGCGAACAAAGATGGGAAAGCCGGCAGAGCGTCTCGAGAGCGCTCACGAGTTGGACGCAATCCAGAAATTTTGTCGGAAAGTTGCATCGATAACGGCATCACGTGCCGATAAGAGAGAAAGTGGCAAAGAGCGGGCCGCTCCTATTGTGCAGCCAATAGCACTGTCTCGTGAAGCTAGCTAGGTCCCTTACCTAAGCAGCCAAGCTAAGGTAATCACGGTAAGGTACGAAAGTGCTAGCTTGGGTGCCGACCCGATCGTGGGATCAAGAGCAAGTGCCCGCCATGCTCTGCAGGCTTCTTCCCTCCCTCCCCAAACTCGATAGCTTCATCAGCCTGCCTCAACTCGGTGCCCGCCAGGCCTTATGGTCGTCAACAGAGAAGCTGCGCTGACTGGAAGAGCCCGCCCACGATGAGCGGCAGGTTCCTCGCAGCGAGTCTGCGGCCCTTGGCGGCGAGAAACACCTCGACTGCCACCAACTCGAGCGTCCGTCACTTACATCGATTCCCAACCGGCGGCCTGCTGCGTGCAGATGCCTCGATACGCGAGACCCGGAGACGCATGTGGTTTGGCGGCAACGCCTTCCACAATCAAGTCATCACGCGGAATGCGTCCTTTGTACGCTTCCTCCCCAAGCTGGTGCTGAAGTTCGCCAGGATCCCCGCCATGTTCGGCGGCCTGGCCATCGGCGCCTTTGCTTGGGTCCAGTATCAAGCTACACGTATGTTGTCCCTCATCGGCCGGAGTGGTGACCTGTCGATGGCTTTTGCTTACCAATTTACTTAGAGGCTGGCACCTATGCCATTTCGGTCTTCAACACAACCTTGGACACGGTCACAGGAACGGTATCTAGTCTGTATGGCACCGCCAAAGATGTGGCGGACCAGACACTCCAAGGATGGGAAACCACAAAGGAACGGGTCGAGGTGCCCGCTTGGCTGAAGAAGATGCTGGGAATGGACGAGGGCGGCGGTTCCGGGGGCGAGGGCGGCCCTGAAGGGGATCCCAAGCACAGCAGGGTCGGTGCGGCCGCGGCCGTAGGTGCTTCGGCTGCCGCTGTTGGCTACGACAAGTCGGATGAGGAAGATCCGCGCGATTCGCTGCAGAGCTCCAAGGACGATCAGATGATGGTGCTGACGAAGAAGATGATTGAAATTCGAAACATCCTCCAGAAGGTCGGCCAGTCCAGCTCTCTTACGCTGCCGTCTATTGTCGTGATTGGCTCGCAGTCGTCCGGAAAGAGCTCCGTACTGGAGGCCATCGTCGGCCACGAGTTTCTGCCAAAGGGCCTGAACATGGTCACCCGGAGGCCGATTGAGCTGACTCTGGTCAACACGCCCGACTCAACCGAAGAGTATGGAGAATTTCCCGACCTTGGTTTGCGAAAGGTCACCGACTTCTCTTCGATCCAGCGAACCCTGACGGAGCTGAACATGGCTGTTTCAGAAGCAGAGTGCGTTTCGCACGACCCTATTCACCTCACAATATACTCACGCAACGTTCCCGACCTATCCCTCATTGACCTGCCCGGCTACATCCAGGTTGTTGGACAGAACCAGCCCTTGCAGCTGAAGCAGAAGATCTCGGAACTCTGTGACAAATACATCCAGCCCCCGAACGTCATCCTTGCCATTTCTGCCGCGGATGTCGACCTGGCCAACTCAGCAGCCCTGAGGGCATCTCGTAGGGTCGATCCCCGGGGCGAGCGAACCATTGGCGTCATCACCAAGCTGGATTTGGTTGACCCTGCCCGTGGAGCTGCCATCCTCAACGACAAACAGTACCCTCTCCGGCTCGGCTACGTTGGAGTGGTGTCCAAAGCGCCACAGTCTCAGGGCCTCTTCAAGATGGGCTCTTCGGATCTCCTCGCCACCATTGCCAAGAATGAAAAATCTTACTTCTCGGCACATCCTCATGAATTCGGGCCGGAAGCGGGCGTCAACGTGGGCACCCTGAACCTCCGAAAGACATTGATGCGCGTTCTGGAACAGACCATGTCCTCCAGCCTGCAGAGCACAAGTGATGCCATCAGACAGGAGCTAGAGGAGGCGACCTATGAGTTCAAGGTTCAGTACAACGACCGCCCGCTCTCCGCCGAGTCTTATCTGGCCGAGAGTCTGGATGCCTTCAAGCACGCCTTCAAGCAATTTACCGAGGAATTTGGCCGTCCAGAGATGCACGAGCTGTTGAAGAGCGAGCTTGATCAGAAAGTGCTGGACCTGTTGGCTGCCCGATACTGGAACAAGCCGGTGACGGACCTGACGCCCGCACAGCATGATCTCGACAACCTCGCCGACCTCCCCAAAGCCGACCCCGATTCTCTATACTGGCGTCGCCAGCTGGACGCATCGACCTCGGCCCTCACGAAGCTTGGCGTTGGGCGCTTGGCGACGACGGTCATCGCATCGTCTCTGCAGGCCCATGTTGACAAGTTGCTGGCCAACTCGAGCTTTGCGAACCATCCGTTTGCGAAGAAGGCCATAACCGAAGCCGCATCCACCATTTTGAACGAGAGGTTCTACAGCACCAGTGATCAAGTCGAAAACTGCATCAAGCCCTTCAAGTTCGATATTGAGGTTGATGAGAGGGAATGGAGTCAGGGCCGTGATCATGTAGTCACTGTGCTGAAGAAGGAGCTGCAAGACTGCGAGGCCGCGCTGGCCAGCCTCGAACCCGCTGTCGGCGGACGGAGGAAGCTGAAAGAGGTCATGACCTTTGTGGACAAGGCGCGAAAGGGCGACATCACCGTAGAAGGCGATGGCCGAAGTGGTGCGGGAGGATTCAGTGCTGCTCTTCTTGCCAAAGGTTAGTCTTTTGTTGCCAACCCTTGCACGGCCGCTCATGCGTTCAATGTCTTTCTTTTATCTTGTGTTTCCAGTTCTAACGTGGGACTACAGGGAGAGAGGCTGTTTTCCTCCGAGACAGAGCCGACATCATCAAGATGCGGATGATGGCCGTCAAAGCCAAGCAATGCAGCAACCCCAAGAACAAGTACTACTGCCCAGAGGTCTTTTTGGACGCAGCAGCCACGAAGCTGGCTTCCACGGCTGTTCTCTTCCTCAACGTGGAGCTGCTATCCGAGTTCTACTACAACTTCCCGCGTGAGCTGGATCTCCGCCTTGGACGACACCTGTCTCCGGAGGAGGTCGAGAAGTTCGCCAAGGAGGACCCCAAGATCCGGCGACACCTGGAGGTCATCCGGAAGAAGGAGCTCTTGGAGCTGGTGCTCGAGAAGATGGACAGTCTTAGACAACTGGAAGGAAGAGATAGGGAGCATGGACCCCATGCGAGAAGAGGCGGGGCTAACAAGGACCGTGGACGATGGGGACTCTTTTAAGCCCAAGTCAACCATCACACATGCCCGGACTGCCATGTGGAACGATGCTGCGTTGGCCACTGGTGTCCCCCTTGTTTGGCTATATCGACCTTGAATGTGCGTCCATTGATAATGCTTGTTCACTACGGTATGATGATTTCTCTGCAGCGCTTTTTGAAAATCTTCTTATCGAAGAAAGGAGAAGATACACAAGAAGACTGAATAGGGAAAGGGGGGAGAAACTGGGGCAGGAGGAGGAAGATGAAGAGAAAAAAGAAGCAAAATCCCGAAAACAAATCAATGTACGACACATGATGACAATCCCCATATGCGGCGCAATGGATCAATAAAAGGAAAGATATGAAATGATGTTTATGAGAAGACGACTGGCAAATAACAAATATCATTATATTATATTGAAGTTGAACCATTGCATTTTATGCTTTAGTTAATCTATGTAAACTGTCTGATTCAAAGCAAGACGTACAGTAAGGGGCCATGTATGAGTATGCAAAAATCACAAGCCTAGCGCTTTCTGTCAAATGCCGGCGTCAATGGTCGTCTCCAGAGTCACCTCCCACCTTACGTTACCCCCGTTGCCATAGCCTTCGCCTAATCTGTTTTGGATCAGGGCCGAGATGCGATTGCGCAGCTTGACCAGTGCGAGCTCATCGTAGCCATTCGTAATGATGAGTTTCAGGTTGGCCATACACAGGCCATAGTGGACTTGCCAGAACTGGGCGCCGTCCACCCGGGCAATGCCCGACTCGGATTCGATCTCACGCAGGACGGCCGTGACGCCCACGTCGCCCCTATTCCCGCCGTAGGACATGAGGAGCATGAGCCCTTGGGCAACAGCAACACGCATGCCCAAGCTGAACATGGCAAGGGAGATGACGGCGCAGATGAGCCGGTCAAGCCAGGCATACAGAGAAATGGACAGCAGGGGCAACAGCGAGATCAGGGCGGAGAAGAAGAGGGTGAAGAAGTGGAAAGGGTTGGAGAGGATGCTCGGCAGGGTGGCCAGATAGGAGACCCTCATGACCTTGGCGATGCGCGCGTGGTTCCTCAGACCGTAGGCGGACACGAGAGTGCTCGCAATGGCAGCAGCCGACACCAGGCCGAGAGATACTCGTTCATGGTCGTGGCCGTGATCGCCATGTTCATGGCCAGCCTCGTGGTCGCCGACTGATTCGAGAATGTGCTTGAGGTTATGCGAAAGGAGGTCGAAGCCGCCGAAGAGGAGGAAGATGGACATGGCAAAGCCGGCCAGGATCTCGGCTCGCTCAAGGCCAAACGGGTGCCGGATGCTGCTGCGGCGCCAGACCTCGAAGTTGCCGAGGACGTCGACGACGACGCAGACGGCGGCGCTCCCGGCGTCGAAGAAGACGAGGTGGGACAGGGCCATTGCGGCGAGGGAGCCGCCGGAGCGGTAGAAGATATACATGGCGATGGCGACGTGGCACAGGCCCCAGTAGAGGCGCATGCGCTGGTCTCGCTGCAGGCTCCTCCATGCCTCCTTGAGTGTGGGCGTGGGGAGCGAGGCGGGGAGGACGGGCGGCGGTCTGGGAGGCGGCTCCTGGAAGATCTGGTGCTGAGCCGACACGCTACTATGCTTGTACCGATGCCCACGGCGCTGGCCGACGTTCTGCTTCGCTCGGGGTATTAGCCATCGGCCAAAGAGGGCGGGTGGTGGGATGAGGGCAGAATGGAACGGAGCATCTTGGGCTGGGGCTGGGGGCTGGTGGACGAACCGATTTGACAGGCGCGGTTGATATCACCTGGGTTTGGAAGTTGAAGGGGTTCGGAGCAGCGGCTGCCTGGCCGCCGTTATGCAGGGACTCGGCCTCTGTGGCGGCCATGGTTGGCGATGCCTCTTGAGGAGGACGCTGAATTGGGTGGCTTGGAGATGGAAGAAGAGGCGCGAGAAGCGAGAGTTGACGAGAACGAGTTGGTCGGAGATGAAAGCAGCTGGCGAGCACTTGGATTCCCTCGACTGCGGCACTACTACTACTCGTTTGCCATGGTGCCAGAGCCGGTCGCAATCGTGATGGCAGTCGCAGTCGCTGGCTCTGCAGCCGGTTGGATGTAGGTGGGTGGGAGGAGTAATAGGTAGTTGAAGCTGTTGGCCAGGACTCGCGATAAGGCAATACGGTAAGGTAGTACTGTAGTAACTAGTAGGTGCCTTAGTTGGTAGGGTAGCAAGCGGTAATACAATGTCCAGGCACAGAGCCTTGGGTGAGTGCCAGCAGCGGTCCCCTGCAGCTGCAGAGCCCTGCTTGGCGGGTTGTACGAGTACTACAAGTGTCTACATACTGTACCTTAGGCACGCGTCTGTGTCGTATACTTGGCAACTTGGTGCCTCTGTCTACTACCTAGGTAGGTACCTTGAAGATATGGGTACCACAATCAACGGCTGAGAAGCAGGTGTCAGGTATCAACGGGTGAAGTAGGAAAAGATGCATCAGACCAAGAAACCGCCAAACATTCAGTCCACCACTTCCTCCAGTCAAGTCGACTTCCTTGTTTCCTCTTATCGTGTCTGCCATTGACCAATAAGGACTGGCTTAGGTAAGGCACGATGGGCCACCAGCGAAGTCATGTTGTTCCGGGCTATCAAGGTGCTCACCTTGGTACCTGGTAGGTACCTCTCCATACCTATAACGAGGCACCTTGGGGTACACAGAAAGGTACCTACCTAACGCACCTGCAACAATATCTTTGTTTTCGGCTTCCACTTCGGTTCATTATACATACTACTATAGTACCTATGCTTCCATCACTTGTAGATAAATGTAGCAGTCTCTGGCTCAAGCTTCAATCTGTCTCTCTATATTTGTAGAACTAGGATGCCGGAAAGGTTCCCTTGAGTCCCTGCAACAGGCATCTTCCCAGTGTTCGAATTGCAATGGAACCATGTCTTTGCCTGTCCATTCATTGGTGGGAGTGCACTCAGCAACCCCGGTTTCCCAATGTCGTCACAGCTGAGGCGCATCAGCCCTCCAGTCATTGTGATCTAATGATGGAGACCTCAGCCCAATAGGCCAGCGATAAGAAGATGGCAGATGTCCAATGGCCAAGGCAAAGTATTGCTGCAACAGCCGCGGAATGCTTATATACTACCTACTGGGGCAGTCCACTTCCTTTGGTCCAGTGGCAGAACCGAGGAATACCTTGGGTATTACCTTACTACTACTATACCTACCTAGTAGGTATAGCTGATACTAAGGCAAGCTGCTAGTAGTAGTACATATTACCTACTAAGTACTACTGCTTGCACATGCTAGTTGAGGTCAGGTCGTCCGTCCAATTGCTTCACACCACCGATTTGCGCAAGGCTTCGCAGCTGCAAAGACAAACACTAACGCAGGCGGGCAGACGAGCGACACAGGCAGAGACGAGCACTTGGGCGGACAAACAGGCGGACAATGCCGACATCACATCGCAACCCGTCCCTCCAATGATCTGGTACCTGCTCTATCCGCTGCGAGGGTGAGGACGTCCTGATGATTCCCATTTCGCGCCCAACGCCCCTGCGCCAGCCCAAAGAAAAGAAAAAAGATGACGGAAACCCAGCAGCTGTCAAGCGCGAGACGACGATGATGACGCCTTGTTTTCCAATCCAAGTACACAAAGCTGAATGCTGAATGCTGACACTGCCATCCGCTTGCGCCTTACTAGAACAACAGAGGCTCCCGTCCTCCCGGCATCCCACCCGCTCCGCAGCGCCCTCACCCGCTACGGCCGCTACGCCTCCCGCCATGCCATCTCGACGCTCCTCGTCTCCGTCGCCATTGCCTCCCTCCTCATCTGCCCGCTGCCCTTCATCTTCAGCGACCATGGCATCAACGGAGCCTCCAACCTCCCCAACCATGTCTGGACCGCCGCGCAGCCGCTCCCGTACGACAGCGCCGCCAGCCCCGACATCGTCATGCGCTCCATCTGGGTGCACTCGAGCTACATGCAGGCCCTGAGCCCCGACGTCCTCCTGTCCGCCCTCGATCTGCAGGACGAGCTGCTGGGCACCACCCAGGACTTTGGCCCCAGCGCATCCTTTGGCCAGCTGCCCCCCGCCGGCTCCGACGCCGAGTATTCCGACCCTGACCCTGACCTTGATACCGACGCCGCCCTGACGCCGGCTCAGCGCGACGCCCTGCACATCGTCAACGGCCTGACCAACCAGTCGTGGATCTTCCAGTCGCCGCTGCTGTACTGGAACTGCTCCCGCGACCGCATCCTCGCCGACGACGATATCCTGGCCACGGTCAACAACAACAAGAACCAGTCCACGCCCGCAAACATCACCCTGCGGCACTCCATCGTCTTCAGCGGCAAGCGCTTCGAGGACCGCCGCCTGCTGGCCGCCGACGCCCTCGTCATCACCCTGCTGTACCGGCGCGATTCCCCCGTCGGCCGCCGATGGGAGGCTGTCGCGCCCTCATTGCCAGCCAAGGTGGGCGACGAGTGGGATATCTACCCCTCGAGCGGAAATGTCTCCGCCAGCAAGCTCTACGAGTTCCAGTTCCGGCCCATGTCGGTGCAGGATTCCGTCGTCCTCGCCCTGGCCTACACCCTGGCTCTGGTGTATTTCCTCCAGCAGGTGTCCAAGCTCCGCGCCGTCAAGTCAAAGTTCGGCCTCATTGTTACCGTCGTCGTCCAGATCATGATGTCGATTGCCGCCAGCTTCACCATCTGCGCCGTCTTCAACCTCGACCTGTCTCGCATCCCGCGAGCCGCGTACCCGCTCGTGATACTGTCCATGAGCTTGGAACATGTTCTCCGGCTGATGGACGCCGTGGTCCGCACGCCCTCGGGCGAGACCCCGAGCACCAGGATAGGCGCTGCCTTTGGGGAGACGGCGCCCACGGCCCTGGTCAGCACCGTCCAGAACGTCGTCATTCTCCTTGGCCTGTCCTATGCCGTTGCTCCGGGTGTGTCCGCGTTCTGCATCTTCGCCGCCATCGCCATTGTGCTCGACTTTTGCTTCCTGTCCAGCTTCTTCATCGCCGTCTTGAGCGTCGATGTGCGGCGGATGGAGCTGGGGGACGCTCTCGCCAGGGAGGCACTGCGCCGTAAGCGAAAACAACGCCGCCCTCGGGAAACCCCCTCGTGGCTGCAGCGTTTACTCGAGGGCAAGATTGCCCTTTCCACTCGAATCGCAGGCTCGACCGTCATGATAGGCTTCGTCATCATTGCGCAGACTCACTTCTTTGGCGGCGGCGCCATTTCTCAGAAGCTCGCTCATCTGTACAGCGGCCAAGACCTGGCGCCCAACGCGTCGTCCCCCGAGCCATCGCTTCTGGAGGACATTCATCAAGCAAGAACGCCCACGTCTTGGCTGCGGCTGCAGGACCACGATGCTGCCCGTGAAATCATCCGCCTGATAAAGCCCTCGGCCTATAGCTACATAGCTAGAGTCTATGAGCCTTTAGTGTTCGTCAAGAAGGGCTCCAACCGCTTGCCGGTGATCAAAGAGCGTACACTATTGCCCGCGGCATATGACTTCATGCGTCATAAGTTTGCTACCTTCGTCGTCATCGACCTCGTTGTGGTTGCCTTGCTTCGTCTGCTGATGAGCTTTATGCTGACAGAGGATGAAGCCAGGGTGGAAGAGCTGCACGACTCGAGTGACCAGTCCAGCCTGTCTGTGAAGACGCTCTCTGGAGGACACACGCTCGACATAGCCATGCTCGCCTCCTCGCCCAGGGGTTACGCTGTGTCGGTCGGCCTTGATCGTGTGATTCGACTGTGGGATCTCAACCATAGGAAGAGAAGCACCACAATCCCCACCTCAGAAGGGGGTGCTCCAATTCAGTTTCCCATCCTTGCAGTGGCCATGGACGAGGATTCGGACTGGCTGGCCATCCTATCATCCAACAAGGTCGTCTTCTGGAACATGGTCACCCATCTCCAGGGCTCCGCCGTGACTGTAGAAACGCACAACCAGAAGCCGGAAGCCTTCTTTCTGGAGCCAAGCGCAACCGCGTCGTCAGACATTCCGATGGCGGTCATCATATGGAAGAACGGAACGGCAGTAGATGTAGAGCCAGCGTCGGGACAAG
>LFMI01000491.1:80444-100621 GCA_001050175.1 Trichoderma parareesei | reverse complement strand
AAAAAAAAAAAAGAAAACGATGAGTCCGCTTGTTTCTAAAGTTGGTGACAATGGATCATATCAAGTGGTGACTTACAGAGGTGAGACTTTCCCTCAAAGCGATCCCACCACCTGCGATCCATCTCCCCGAAAAAGGCGTCACAAGCCTCGGGATTGGTACCTGCGCCCCACGACCTCTTGGGCAGGCTGGGCTTGACGCCGTCCGAGTAGACGAACCACTGCGAAAAGGCAATCATGCTCTCCTCGCCCTTGGCTTCCAAGTCTACATCGACAACCTTGATCCACTGACAGGCTGGATCGTCCCGTTTGCGCGCCGACATCTGGGCGACGCGGTCCTCGAGGCTGAGGCCCTCTCCGGGGAAGAGGATCGGGGTGGTCTTGTTGGGGCCATAGGCTCGTCTTTCTATGGCAAAGGAGCGAGGGAGGTCTGCTTCTGTTGCTGGGACGACAACGAGAGGCATGATGGCGTTTATGTAGGAACAAGGAATGACTGTGACCCAGGATGGAGGCTACAACGAACAGTGACAAGGATGGGTGGGCAGTCTTTTATGCAAGGCAGGCTTTGAACATGTCAGGATGTCACATCGTAAATGGAAATCGACCAACGAAAAACGACAGCTTTGGAGAAACAAGAATTTCCGGGGCCTTGGTTCTCGGGTTCGGCGAGCCAGGCTGGAAAAGACATCGGGGCTCCGCGGAGTGCCTGTGTTAACCACATAAAGAGCCTCGAAGGAACAATACGGCAAAATCGGCGGGTAGAAGAGGGGTCATGTAAGTCGCCTTGATTTGACGAGACTATAATAACAGGATCCCGTGCTAGAAGTTGGCCGATTCTGAAGGTCTGCTAGGACGGAGGCGTGCCAAACGTGGTTAATGCGTTTGTCTGCTAGGGCAAGAGAGGGGACTGTAGAAAGCGTTGGTGATGTGAATCGTGGAGTTTCTGGTCGTTGGTGAAGCCGAGACCCTTGGTTGAGAGCCGAAGCCGAATTGCTTCAGTTCTGTTGTTTGCCTCGAGATGCCGCTAGGCAGCAGGAAGAGAAAGAGAAAATGTCTCTCTACCCTGCCATACTTTCGAGAAAGTGTGACTTGATATGCGCATAATGCTGATAGCTATAAACACCACTGCTGGCGTTATGAGGTCCTTTACTCAAAGGCCATGCTCTGGAGTTGGACAAAATTTGCAACTCATCGTATGATTCCTTTGCGCATCTCACTCAGTTATTATTCCCACAATGCAATGCAATAATTAGTATTAGTAAGGGGTTGCCATGGAGGAGCTTGTCGCTCCGTTCCAAACGTGCCTTCCCGTCTCAAACGGACAGTGCCACCGTTCCCCAAACGGAACGCATTCCGCCACCGCCCGCGAAAAACGGAACAAGCGCCGCGACCCGAATTTTCCCTTCTAGCCAATTCCAGTCGCCAGCCAAGCCGGACTCAGCCAAAGCCAGCGCAAACCGACTTTTTTTTTTTCCCCTTCCTCACCACCAAGGCTGACGATATCGCACCCGCATCATCTCCCTCCGCCTCGCCTCAACCCGATCTCCTAGTCCAGCCTTTCTTTCCTCTCCTACAGCCATGGATCACGGACGCGACCCCTGTCCCTACGTCATTCTCAATGACTTTGGCGGTGCCTTTGCCATGGGCGTACGTGATAAAGCCTCTTTCCGCTCTCTCCTCCTCCCTCCCCCCACCTTGGAATCACCACATGCTGTCATCGACGCAAAACCGCGAAACACCACAGCAGCGAAACTGACCGGCTGACTGTTGGACTGCATACAGGCTATTGGCGGAACCATCTGGCACGGCATCAAGGGCTTCCGAAACTCTCCCTACGGCGAGCGCCGCATCGGCGCCATCACCGCCGTCAAGATGCGGGCGCCCGTCCTGGGCGGCAACTTTGGTGTCTGGGGCGGTCTCTTCTCGACGTTTGACTGCGCCGTCAAGGGCATCCGGAAGAAGGAGGACCCTTACAACGCCATCATGTGAGCATTGATCCCGTCGCCGCCCGAGAATTGGAGGGGGTTGGATATCCGGCTTTGGTAGAACACGTCAGATCTAACCTTTTGCGCAGTGCGGGCTTCTTCACCGGCGGCTCCCTCGCCTTCCGTGGCGGTGTCAAGGCCGCTCGAAACAACGCCATTGGCTGCGCCGTTCTGCTGGCCGTCATCGAGGGCGTCGGCATCGCCTTTGGCAAGATGATGGCTGGATCAACGAAGCTGGAGATGCCCCAGCCGCCGCCCAACTCCGAAGTCCAGGCCATGTGAGCGGACCGAGACCGAGGAGAAAATAAAAACAGAAGGATGAGCCGAAACGAACGAGAAAAAAAAAACCCGAATCGACACCATACATCTCTCAACTCTGCCTTTTCCTTTGACTTGTAATCTTTTATCGCTTTCCTGGTCTCGGCGTTTTCGACTCTTGACGCACGACTGATTTTTTTTTCTTGCGGGCTCTGCGGCGTCAGAGGCTGTGCGAGGATATAAGAACCACCTGAACACAACAAAAAAGACGGGAGACGAAGGAAGAAATTGGAAGTCAAAAACGATCAATATTATGGATATCTGCAAATCGCATCGCAATGGCGTTTTTTTCCCCGTGGCTTATAGATATGGAGGGGAAACTGAGGGGAACCGGCAGATCCCCCAAGATGCGCGAGATGCAGACTCGCAAAGCTCTTGGGCCCCAAAGCAATGGTATTTGTGAGCCGTTCACATGTACGATTATTATATGAGAAGAAGGTGCGGCAACGGATGAGGCACGCCGCCTGTGTATAGCTATATTATTGGGAAACGAGGCCGGTGGGACGGTGAATCCCATGGACGAGAATGAAAGAATTGGACATTTTCTGTCCCTGAAACCTCAACGTTGGACTCTCTTACATCTAGAAATCTCTTTCAAAGTGGTGCACATTAATTCAAACAAGGCTCACACAGCTCATCCGCAGACCCATTCGACCAGATGCTCATAACCGGCTTCCCCTCGTCATCGATCCAAGCACGATACATTCCTCCGCAGTTATACTCCATCAACACCTCCGACCGCACTCCCACCACCCGCCCACGCTCATCTCGATCAAGCACGCACTCGAGCCCGATGATGCCCCCCTCGCCTTCTCCCGTGCGTCCCCAGCGATCCCCCGCGCTCTGCTGCAGCTGGCCCCCCGGAGCGGCAACCTTTGCCAGCGCGAGACTCCCCGGACAAGGTCTGTAGCGCGCAATGGCGGCAACGGTGCGGACGGCGTTGACGCGCAGGAACGAGTCGCCGTTGCCGGTGCCCGAGAAGCCCACGGAGCGAGTTGTTGTTGTCGACGTCGTTTCGAGAAGGGGTGAAAAGGAGGGAGAGGGCGAGTACATCCACGGCGTGGGGAAGCAGTCTGCCAACAAGCCCTTCAACGGACCAGCAAAGCTGATGATGCTGCCTGGCTCTGCCCTGAAAACGTCTGCTGCGCCCTCCTCTTCATCCCACTCTTCGGCCCAGAACCCAGCACCCACGACGGGCGTGTCGCCGATGCGGCCCGTCAGCTTGTTGGTCATGCCGCCCGTGCTCGTGGCCGCGCATATGACGCCCTCTGCATCCAGGGCGACGGCGCCGCAAGTGCCTTGGGGGAGATACTCATCCGCGTGCCACGTGGCTGATGATGATGATGATGATGATGATGATGATGATGATGATGCGATGCCCGACTTCTCTCGCTCGAGGGCGCGGATGTGTTCGTCCCAGCGCTGTTGGGTGAAGAAGTAGCTCGGGTCGACGAGGGGGAGGTTGTACTTTGCGGCAAGCTTTTCGGCTGTTGGGCCGTGGAGCTGAGTATGGCCTTGAGCCGAGGGGACGTCCAAATCATCGTTCCTTTCTACAACCCCCTTTATAACATCGCCATCGCCATCATCATCATCATCCACCAGTGAGGCAGAGGTACCAAATGCAGAAACAAAAGAAGAAGAAGAAGAAGAAGAGGGCACAGACCCCGCCGGCTCAAGATCGTCCTCGCCGTGCTCAAGCATCTTCTTGGCCAGCAGGATGGGGTTGCGCACTCTCCGCAGGCCCATGACGCCGACGCCGCGCTTCTTGAGGCCGCGGGAGACCATGACGGAGGCCTCGAGCTCGTTGATGCCGTCGCGGGTGAAGACTGCGCCGTGGCCGCTGTTGAAGAGGGGGTTGTCTTCGAGGAGGACGACGGCGTGAGTTGCGATGTCGAGGGCCGAGGGGTGCCTTTTCTTTTTCTCTGGGTATGGGCTTGAAGATGAGGATGAGGAGTTCATGAAGGCTTGGGTTTTGGTGACCTGTGTCTTATGTCAGTATATGGGGATCTAAGACAGATTCTTTGATATGAACTGGGATGAGAGATGATGTCTCTTTGGATTCTAGAGAGATGAATGGACTTACAATTGATAAAAGAGCATCTCGGTAGGCAGCATACTTTTCAGCAGGGAAATTGCTTCGTTGGATGTTGCCCGCGCCGCCGTGGATGATCAGTCGAGGCTGAATATTCACTCCAGCCTTTGTACCAGGTTGTTTTCTATATTCCATGATGATATGGAATCAAACTCTTCTTTAGCTCTGGGTATTATTTCAAGATGAAGAGAGTGTCAGGGTTATGAGTCTGTCGATCGATGGATGGCGAGGTCGTGATAAGGCGGAGTTGCGCGACTGATAAACCCGCGTGGAGTGGGAGACCTGCCTAATTGGGACTTTCTTACTCATCCGTGTCCAGTTCGGGACATCTTCTGTCTACCTACCTTACCTGGGAAGTTTGAGACATGCGTCTACAGATGCACGAACCAAGCATATTGAGATAAGTCTTCCGAAGATGTCGATTTCAGTCATTGACTTCTAAAAAGAATGTTCAGACTCCTTCTTCACGTACATGTTGGACAGACTATGAGGCCAAGAAAACATCGTATATGAGTAGATGATGGCCAGGTGATCCTGGACCTCCATGGTATATCCCCTATAAACTCCCATTGCTCCCAGAATCAATCCATGGCCGTAATGTTTCGCCCGAGTATGCTTTCCCCTCATGAATTATCAAGTATTTCTTCACAAAAATGCTTTTTCTCCCTCCATTGAACAATATAGTGGCGCACATGTCGAGACGTTCCCCCGTAGTGTCGCGTATCACGGCGTGGTCACTGGCAAGCCCGCGGCAATCTTGACAGCCCTTATCACGTCCTTTGGCCGAACACCAGGCACCCTTCCAAGACAGACCGATCGACTCCCAAGCTCTACGAAACGTCAGCAGTTGAAACCAAATCAAAAGAGGCCAAAGATACATACCATCTATCAGCCTTCGAACATCAACAGAAACCTTTGTCTTTGGCCAACTCGACCCCGTAGACCACATCTGTCCAAAATCGTGGCTGTTCAAGAATGCAGCTACTTCTCCAGTCAAGTCAGACTCTTCTCCAAACACAGTCTTGCGTGTGTTCTGACCTTCAGACGAGTCTCCCCTTAGGGCACTCGAGAAATCGCCCATCGAAGAGGCATTCATGTGCCACATGCTGTTACTGTTGTTGTCGTTGTTGTTGTTGTTGCTGTTACCGCTGCCTAGGCCAGAGCTCCCCGGGGACAGGCCAATGCTAGAAAAGAGGTTCTTTGTGCTGGCCTCATCGGCGGCTTGCAGGTCGTTGAGATCCAGCTCTGTTTCAAGATAGTCGACATTTGGCGGGATGACGAGGCCGATTTTGCGCAGAAACAGCTCTACTTCATCGGCCGTGAAAAATTCGCCTTCGAAATTCTGACAAACCATCCGTATCCGCTGCTCGGTCCTTTCATCTGAGCTGACTGGTGGCTGTTGGCCAAAGGACGCTGTCAGGCCGGAAAAGTTGGTGGTCGGTTTGCCCAAGGACAGCAGCGCATGGCCCAGATCGTCGGCGCCGGCCGTTGCAAAGGCATTGTCCAAGAACCCAAAGTGATCTGAAGATGACATCTTCCAGTCCAAGCTTTCGTTCTGTACCCTCTTCAGCCCAGCAGCTAATCTGCGGATGATGGCATCACGGGACTCGAAGAGCAGGCAGAAGCCAAAGACGGTTGCATACTGCTCGGGCGGCGGATTCTTCATCGTGGCTAGCCTGAGCCCGCGTTCCAGGGTTGTCTTTTGTAACCTCTTGCTAAAGGTGCGCTCGGTGAAGCCGAATACCGGAGGCGAGAGTCGGGGATAAGGCGAGGGATTGCTCATGTAGCCGCTGCTCTGGGGCTGTGACGTTGTTGTCGTCTCAAAGGCGGCGAAAAAGGGGAAGCTGGCGTTGTTTGGCGTAGCTTGGGCGATGACCTCGTAGTTAAAGGCACTCGGGTGGTGCTGCTGAGTATTAGAGAAAGAAGCCGCAAATTCAGGCTCCAGAACGACGGCTTGAGCCGCGAGGTCTGCGGTGATGTCGTTGGCTCCCTTGCCTGTTACCGCAGGCTTGGCCGTGATGGGGTCGTCGCTTTCTGGAGGCGTGATGTTGCCGGTTTCCACCATGCTGGAGATGCGGAGGAGCCTGTCGGCGATGAGTCGGAGGCGAGGGGCGGCATGGGGGACGAGGTCAAAGATGCCTTCGGATAGGATAATGTCGTAGAAGTTGGTGAACTCTTTGCTCATGGCCTCGTTGGAGGCTTCCAGGTCCTTGACTCTCTGCTCAAGGGTGGTGATGGCGGTGTCTTTGCGGTGTCTGTACGCTCGCTGAGCGAGACGAATCTGGGTGCGGCGGCGCTGTAGAGACGTGGTGGGTTAGAATGCCGTTGGCGTGCATGCGTATACAAGTTGGGCATGACATGGTAAGGGAGTTGACAAGGGTAAGGAAGAGACACAGCAAGAGTTGAAATGATGGTCAGGGTAATACTGAATAGCAGGATACTCGGCCATCACAGCGTCCGTACTTACATCGGCTGCCGTCTCGTCCTTGGTGTCCAGCCTCGGCCGGCCTCTGGACCTCTTCTTCTGCACGCCATCCTCCTCGTCGTGATCCGACAGCGACGAGCGCTTGCCATTGACGACAATATCGTCGGCCCGGGACTCTGGCGGGCTTCTCGGCAGTTCGCCATACTTTTCGGCGTTGAGAATCGAGATTTCGCTCTGAAGCGACGGCAGGGCGGATCGCGTTACGCGACTCATTGTCTTGCGCTGTGTGTGTGTGTTCAGCTGCCGGATGAATAGGTAGTTGAGTGGTTCGTTGATTAGTCGAGCCGGAAAAGGCCCACGAAACCAAGCGAGTATGTGCTGCGTAAAGATGGGATAATAGTGGGAATATAGAATAATAATCCAACGGACAGCCAGGATGGGTCAAGGTATAACAATCAAGTTGAAATAAGAGAAGAGAAAAGCACCGCAACAAGTATAGAGAGCCGTGACGTTGGGGGTCAGTTGGCAAACGGCGTGGGGAGTATGCAAGAGTGTGCCAATGGTAATACTACTCTTTCGTTATAAGCACGGAGAGTCGATGCAGGCTTACCCTCCCGGTCATGTATTTTCATCCGTGTTCGTCCGTGTGAGCAGAGCTTTCGGTGAGCCGCAACTCGTACAACAGAGAGCACAGGTGTGAAGAGAGTAAAGGCACCACCCGTCTCAGACGGCCAGACCAGACCAGATGCAGCGGGCTCTCGCTGACCAGCCGCACGTCTTTGTACCGCTCCGCACCGCACAAGACCGCACAGGAGCGCAGCCCAGGCTTTGTTGGGCGGCCTTTGCAAGGGTTGATGCAGCTGGGACTCTGGGTGGACGGATCCGATGCAGGGATTCCCTTGGGGGTCAGGGGCCGCAGAACTGGGGAGTGGTGTTGTGAGAGGAGGGGGGGCGGTTGACGCTGATACAGACCCAGCCCTACAGGGACGGAGACTTTGGTGGCAGGGAGGTCCTGGTCAGAAGAGGCGGAAGAAGAGGTAGTAGTATGTAGTATGTAAAGAGTTGCTGAGGCAGAGCCGGGATGAGTTATTGTATTATTGGTAGCACGAGTTGTGGAAGACGGGTAGAGCTGGAACATGTGCCTGAAGAAGTCGAAGCTCGACAGCTGTCCCGGAAGCCAAGGAATGGAAGCTCAGCGAGTCCAGCGGCTTTTGGGGAGGGTTGCCTTGAGCACATGCATTGAGCCCGTCAACCGCTAGATTGCGCC
Organism: Trichoderma parareesei; assembly: GCA_001050175.1. Taxonomy (NCBI): domain Eukaryota; kingdom Fungi; phylum Ascomycota; class Sordariomycetes; order Hypocreales; family Hypocreaceae; genus Trichoderma; species Trichoderma parareesei. The sequence goes on along the minus strand of LFMI01000491.1, from coordinate 92,537 downwards.
TTATTGCTAGCGCCTGGTTCTATGGATGGCTGCCGATTACGAAGCAGCTGCAGCCCGTTTCTGACGTCGGCAACTCGAAGTCTTTTTGGCTTGACTTTTGTCGAAAGGGTTGCGCAACTATAGTAGATACCTACCTAGTACCTAGTTGCACTACCCGCAACAGAGTTGAGTCGACTTTCTCACGCACCCACGAGTTGAAGAGTATCTTGACCTTGTTCTCAACTACCTACTATATGGCTACTTATCTACTTTAGTGCCTATATCCAATGCGCTGCACACACAAACAATATCCTTAACCATGTTCGACAAGTCCCAGTACCTACTTTACAACAATAACATGAAGGTACCTCTGGACAGACCAAACGGACTTGCCGGTACGATTATCTAATGCAACGCTGCTAGGCCGCTTCAAGGTTGACCTAAGCTGCATTATTAAGCACCTCGCTTGCTCCAGGCTTGCGGTCGAGGATGCGGCTAGCCGCATCAGGAAGTCAGTACCCTGGCTCGCTGGACTGCTTGTGGATCTGGAGGGCGACTTCCGTGCCGGGCGCCTTTCGGCCAGCTTCAGCTATCTTTGTCAGCAGGACACGGCCGCTGATTGGCGGAGATGTGCATTTCCTGATTGAGCAATTACGTCCCAGAACAGTTAGGTATAGAGGTACCTACCTAGGTACCTACACACAAGATTGCCTCAAGTGGACTGCCTAAGGGCGTGTACTCGATACATGCCTTACATTGTGACTTCAAGGTCTTCGAGACCATCGCTGCTTCGCGCAGTTGCTTGCCGCGTATATATTCTCCCCAACAGGGTGACTCATGGAGACGGAACTCATTTTACTTGCGCTCAGCCGCTAGTTCAAAAGCGGACTAGGTGCTAAATGCCATTTCTTTTCATCCGTTGCGGCTTGCGGCCCACGCGGCAAGGTCCCGCCTTTCCCACTTCTGCCGCTTCACCGCCTACCGCATCCAGCTCCTCCAATTCTGCCACCACCTTCTTTCAAGAAGCCTCCTCAAAAGTTCAAGTCGACCGAACACGTCCGGAGACAACAAACAGCCAACCAACCCTCGACCGCGAACTTTGGCGGGGCGACTGACTTTTTGAGCCGCGGCGATCCCCCAAGCCCCGTCATCCCTCAGCTGAGGTGATGATGAGCCCCATTTCAAGCCCCAAATACATGAGTACTACATACAGTCATATGTACTGATATCTCTCCAGACTGTTGGGACGTAGGTCGAGAGCAACCGTATATGCGTACATCTGTGGCTACGTACGCCATCTGTCAAGTTCGACAAAAAAGCAGACGCTTTGAGAGAACCTGGAATGAAATGGAGCCTCTTATCTTGACTAGACGATAGTCTATGCGGCAGTCACACACCCTCTCAAGCAGATTAACCATGTTAATACACTCTCAATAAGGACTGACCGGCCCAATCCCCCACGAGAGGCTCTGTTACATTATCGCCAAAGCATAACATGCCATGTCCGATGTACTTTCCTGTGCTCCGATATGGTGTTAAGTCTTTGGATGACTCTTGCAGCATGGATGAGTGCTATCATGGCTGCAAACTAACGTCTTACTCCAAACTTCTGGGCGAGCTTATCCGGATGTGTCTGTATATTCACTCTATTACTTGGTTACTACTCTCTTTACTCTGTCATAGCTTTGCGTTGTCGGTAAAGGGACGGCTTCGTCAGATTACACAATGTGAGGCTGAGCTGACTTTATCTATACTTCAGGCTGTCTAAGAGAAGGCTAGGCGTTAAATTTCCCCTGACGCTCGTCTAACGGCAACCTGGACTTTGGGGAATGTGATTGCCATCCTGCTTTCATCAATTATATTCTTTCATTCTGAAGACATCACGAGTAGTTGCTTCTCATTATATGAGAGTCTACACAGTTGCTGCTGGGGCTCAACAACCAAATAATTGATCGAATTTGATAGAATTGCATTGAGGACCACCAAGGAGGAAGTGGGTTGATGATTTTGACTGTCTTCGCCTTGGTCTTCACGTCTGGCATGGTCCTACGATGAACAACAGTCAGAAAGGCCCATCACATTGAACCCTGGCGAACAAAATGGGCCAGTAGCGTGGAACTCAGTCTGCGGCCACCTCGATCGTCATCGTAGCCCGTTGGGTCAGAAAGCATGACGCAGTGCTTCGTATCAGTCGCCGGCTGTCAATACCGGTAACAAAGCCCCCCCGTAAGTATAATGGCAGCCCCATGCACCCGCTGCGGCAGTAATACGGATAAAGAATGAACAGGAACTCGTAGTGATAGTCTAGAGAACGCTCACATGAACAGCAATAAGAAGAGGTGCCGCAGTGCCATGACCCTGGCTAAAGCCCTATCGCCTAAGGCGCTGCACTCAAACTCCGAGGACTTACAGGTGCGGAATTCCGCCCTTCTAGTCTTTTCCACGAAGCCGCTCCACGTCACTTCAAATTTCAGTACAGGTATTGAGAACTGCAAGGTATTCAACATGGTCAGGGTGGTGAAGTCCGTAGGAGTTCTCTGCTTAAATATACAACTCTAGGATAGTATAAACTGATAGAGCCTCAAGGGCACTGTACCAGGGAATAAATAGTCGAAGGCTCCCGTGTCCAGACCGATTAGCCTACCTCTTTGGACGCAGACTCATATTAATCTCTGCTCGTGGATTGTGATGGTGTTGTTCACCATGGGTCAGCGGCAGAATTGAAAAGCTAACGACGAAACTCTACCCTGTAACTTTAATACTCGGACAGCACCCTAAGACTTCAGATTCAAGACTGCTAGGACTATAACCCACGATAGAAAATATTGAAATCAGCGTAGACAAGATAGACTTTGATAACTAAGAATAAGGAAGCCAAACTAGAATAATTGCCAGAGTAATGTTGGCCCTTCTGCTTATCTAGCTGGGTTGTTGAAACCCTCCAAACCATGATGAAGAACAGAGAAAACTAAGCAACATTCCACGAGAAGTCCCCTTTTCCCACCAGCATATACCAGTTTGAATCACGACAGTGGCGCCATGATATGACGAGGCTTGTCCGCTGGGTTTCCCGTCATAGGTCGGCACTCTTGAATGACAGTCACACTCAAAGTGTACCCAATCTTCCTCGTCCTCTTACCAAGCCTCTTGTCTTTGTCGTCAAATTGAACGGCAACGTTGTAGTCTTTATCAAAGAAAGCCACAGCCCAGTCGCTGCCAACTCCGTTACCCACCAGGGTCCCGTATTGGACAGAACCCACGTTGGGATCCAGCCTTGCTGCTTCCACTGAAGCAGCTCGCAAGGCATCCATCCTTCCTTGAGCATGCTCTTGGGGGCTAAGGTCGACGCCTGCAGGTACATTTGTGAATATACATACCAAGTGTAAGTAGTTATGCTTGTCACTTGCCTTTATGATAGAAGTTCTGTGTGTAAGGAGTTTCATATTGTATGTTAGACATGGTGGTGATGCAAGGCAATTAGATGGGCTTAGAAAAGGGTTCAAGTATAACCTTGCATAAAGAAGAGACAATGTTCGCCTTTGAATAGTCAAAATAATCAGATAGATGGTTCCCAGGGTATAGTAACAAGAGAGCTGAATCCATATTCTACTTGAAAGCTGTGAAAGTGACTAAACCACTTACATCACCTAGATATTCTAACTTTGAGTAAGTGTGAGGAATAACTATACAGTGAATAAAGGGGTCTAGTATGCTCCTCAAACTGGAAGCACAGTCTTATACTATCTTATTACTCTATATTCATTCCATTGAGAACTCTAAAACTCAACTAATTTTAGAGTTATATTGAGCTTTATAAACTAACTACTCAGCTTTCCGTAGCTTTAACTGAGACGTCTTTTTAAAGTTTTGTGGCACCATTGAATAGGTTGTCCCAAGCGATGTCGAAGGAATGTTATGCTACTGGTGCCAGCACATGACGACTATTGCAACACCCGAGAAGACATCTAAACTCAAGTTATAACATTGTCAAGGATGTTACGTTCGAGGCATAGTGATTCCATGCTGAGGCATTGGAATGATGAGGTAGAGTAGTATTCAGCTCTTAGGTCACACTTCAATCAAAGTCCCGCCGCCTCTCCTTTTCTGCCGAATAGCATCTCGTATCTGTCCCCGTAGTAGTAGTAGTTCTTTTGTTTTCCATCGTCATTTCCGGTTCAGCTGCCTAATCTCCATCCTGCTCAGCTCCTTTCTTGCTACCTCAGCCCAGCTCTTCATCGGTTTCAAGGAAGGTATCCTTCGCGGCCTCACAGTCACATTGGGATCCCCGTCCTCGCCATCAGCAAAGCCAGATCTTGATGGCGTAGGTGATGACATGATCGAAGGAGACAGCGACAGGCCTGGGCTTGGGGGAGGCGGCGGCGTAGAGGGTCTTCGTTCTCTACGGGGAAGATCTCCCCAGAGGATGTCTGGCTTGTCGTCAGCTGTGAGCACCTTGCTCGCGGACGGGCTGTTGTGAGTTGGTGTTGGCACGGTGTCTATGCTCTGCCTGGAAAAGATGGACGACGACATGCTGCTGTCTGTCAGGCTTTGCTCCTGGTTGAGGTTTGGAGTGTTTGGAGTGCCTGATCGACTGCCGGGGGTTACGGGAAGGGGCAGTTTGGACCCTGATCCCCTAGATCGTAGCATGTAACCCGACAAGCTTGTGTTGCTCGGGGTCCGATTCGGTAAGCCGGGCGACACTGGCTGGGCCGCCTTAACGGTTGAGCTGTTGCTGTATCTGGATAGCGATTCGGTTGATCGAGATGGTGGGGTAGGTGAACTGAAGTTGTTTGCAGAGGCCCGAGGAGATGACTGATATGAAGGCCGAAGCGGCGGCCGTTGTGGGACTGCTGACGGTGTCGAGCGAGCCTTTGTCAAGCCGAGACCGATCCTTTTCGAAGCTGGCGAAGGGGGAGCATGCGGTTTCGATCCCTGACCGGCCTGACGATGCTCGCGGTCATGACCTCTTCTGCGTCCACCCTGCGCCTGTGCCTGAGTCTGAGCTTGCTCTAGCATATGGCACTTCTCTTCCGCACTCTTCAGCAGAGATTGGAGTTTGGCAACGTCATGTTCATGCGCTCTCCGCTCATTCTCCAGCCGTTTCTCATATGTTTCGTCTCTGCCGTGCAGCTCGGCAATCTTTCTCTTTAGGTCGTCGTTCTCCGCCTTGAGGCTCATGAGAGCGACGAACTTCTTGTCCCACTTGTCCTCGACCCATGATACCGGCCGTTTACAACACTCGCCGTGATATATCTGGTGTATGCCCCCGATCATGGAAAGCTTCTCGTCGATTTTGTCGGCCGACAGCCGAGCACGGGGGTTGGACGATATCATCTTGGCAATGAGATTCACGAGTGGCCGCGGTCTTACAGTTTCTTGGCCCTCGTAGGTAAACATGAATTGCGGCGTCACCAAGGCGTGAGCGGTGAGCTTCTCAAGAAGACGTCTTAGATTGTCTTCGCGTATTGCTAGCTTCTCGCTGCGTGCGAGGTCGGCTTGGTAGGTCAGGGCATCCTCAAACTCGGAGAGTCTCACGTTGTAAAGCACAGTCGCGATGTTGAGATACACTAGCCCCAGGGAGTAAATGTCGGAAAGCTGCATGCTGGAGCCGTTCTCGCTATACAGCTCTGGGGCGCGCCACTTCTCTGTCCCAGGGTTGCCGTCAATGGTGGTTTGTTCCTGGTCGCTGACATCCTTGGAGATGCCAAAATCGGCGAGATATACGCGACCGGGCTTGAGCAAGATGTTTGATGGCTTGATGTCGAGATGGCGGACGCCGTTGAGATGGCAATAGGCCATTGCGCGAGCCGCGCAACCGACCACGCCGCGGAGAAACTCAAACGGGCATTTCGCCAGTGAATCCATGTTCTGCGTCTCCGTCGCGGGCTCAATGGCGCTCAAATCGGTGAGTTCCAGCGCATCCAGCCTAGCCAAGACGTCTTCGCGGTCCCCCTTTCCCGTCCGTATCGAGTCCAGATTATCGAGCAGAGTGTCGAGATCGCAGACGGCGGCGGGCCAGATGAGCAGGCAGAGTTCGTGCGGCCTGGGCATGTACGCGGCGACGAGCTTGACGACATGGCGATGGTCCAGCTTGCGCATTGTCAGGCCTTCTTGTCGCAAGTCTTCGATTGTCAGGCCGCGGCGGCGCATGATGCGCTTGCGGGCGAGGCAGACGGAGCCATGTTGGACCTTGTCGACGCGGCCAAAGGCGCCGCCCCCGAGGTAGTCGAGAGGTGTCAGGCGGGCGTCGAATCGTTTTGCGTCAGGGCCGTTGAAGAGCGGTTTGTGTCTTGATGGGTTCGAGTTAGCTACTAAGGTAAGGGTATGGTCCAAGCTTGCCACTCCAGCTCCAAGGCAACCTCGACTCTGCCTCCAACTGCGGCCACGGTATGGCTGTCTCTAAATGACTCACACGCTGGGCCACTGCTCGTCACTGTCCCAGGCCGCCATGGCCACTCGCTCCCTCACCTCTTGTTCAGCCCATGATCCTGCGTCTTCCTCCAAGGCCAAGCGGCGGCCCACGGTGATCCATCCGTCGCCCCGGGTGCCCATGCTGGGCGCACAGAGTCTGTGGCGATGGCAATGAGGCGGGAACAACTGTTCAGAGGCCGTCTTTTCGGTGCTGTGACTCCCAATTTCCCCCTATTCTTTTCTTCCCTCCAACTTTTTGTCTGCTCTGGATAACGCCGAGAAAAGTACTAAGTAGAAGATTGTATGAAGAATGGCTGAAACTGTAAAGTCAAGACTAGAGGCCGGCTGAGGCTGTGAAGCCACTGCGCCACTGCCGCCACTACCAGATCGAGCTTGTGTGGGGTGAGACGGTAACACGGGTGGGGGCTACCTTAAATGGACTGGAGATGACTTCAGTGCTCTACGAGTGCAGCAGTATGGAAGTATGGATCTCCGTGTTAGGTGATGATTAGTGACAAATTTGCACCTCAACAATGTTACGCTTGCAAGCCTTATCTCGAAGATAGAAAATCAAACGGTTTTGGATACTTGACAGAAATTAATTACCCCTTATCGATCTGCAACCCGGAAGCTCCCTCTTGTTTAGCATCGCCGGTGACCATAGCCCAGCTACATATACACGGTCCGAACACGAAGATTACTTGCTGCTGAGTGGTACAATCGCACATTGCTTCGTCAATTAGGTGACCCTTGTTTATTTTATAACAGTATATAGAAAGTTTCTATCTTAGCTTAGGTAGTGTTCCGTGAAGTAAAGACACAAAGGCAGCAACGCCATAAAAAGTATACTTGCCTCCTTCGACGATTGACTCCGAAGTTCTATTCACTTCCTATTGTTTAACATAATCTAGAGCGCCTCTAGACGATGATAAAAGTGGCCTCGTTGATTCTTACGTGCTGTTTCTGTATAGACTTTACCCTCCATCGTACTACTCATTACCGTTCTCACCATCGTACTCACCATCGTACTCACTATCGTACTCACTATCGTACTCACTATCGTACTCACTATCAAAGTCATCCCGCTCTTTCGTCTCAAAGCCAATGCTCCGTAGTGCGCTCTCTTCAATACCACACTCATCAATGAGATACCTTGCTGCTTGCACCCTCCAATGTATGACCTCGTCGTCGGCCAAGTCGTCGTCGTCAATGTCGGTAAAGCATGGCGGACTTGAAAATAAGACAGTTGGGTCAGCTCCGGCCTCCTCAATGAGGTACCTAACCATCTCAACTGGATCGAACCCCAATATCGCAGCAGCCAAAGCACTGCCATATCTCCCGTCGAACTGCGCATTCACCTGGGCTCCATTCTCCACCAAGCTTTTTGCACACACTCGCGAACCTCCCCATGCTGCTGCTGCGAGAGGGCTGCCGAACATAAATTCCCGATCCGCCAAGCAATTTACATCCGCCTCGTGTTCCAAAAGCAGTTGGACCATCTCATTCTCCCCTTTGGAGGCGGCTGTAGTCAACGCTCTGCCATAGGAACAGGGACATGCGATGTTGGGATCCGCTCCTGCCTCCAAAAGAGTCGCAACCATATCCACGCCAGAGTTCTCAGTAGCCAAACAGAGCGGAGTTGTCCTCTTTCTGGCAAGATTCGGATCGACACCCTCCTTCAGGAATAGCCTCACCACCTTGGTTTGCGACCGTTCTATAGCTTCCATGAATGCGCTTCCAAGCTTAGTGTCCAGCTCTTTTTGAATATCGCCTCCATAGGTGATGAGCTCAGAGCAAAGCTCCTCATGACCGTACTTCGCGGCGATTGCCAGTAAATCCAATGACTTACTGTTGACTTGTGAAACGTCGATATCTTTGTCCCACCAACCCCTAAGCAACCTGTGGAGTCCATAAGCACAGATGCCAAATATGGATTTCTCCGATGGTTGTACGTCCTCAGAGGGAGGGTAGTCAGCGAATACTGTCCTTGACCTGATGCTCAGAAGCTGACAACAGGCTTGATACTGCCAACTGGAGGCTTGTTGAGGTCCTTTAGTTCCCAGGAAACGTTTAAGAATTTCTGCAAGAGCTGGCACCTCCTGGCACCGATTTGCAGTGTCTTGTGCATGCTGTACCCACTGCTCGCTCGCATAAATTTGAAGAGGATGTCGCGGATCCAGATGATTCTCAAGATCTGGTGTCTTCTTGAGGAATTCTCTGGTATCGTTTGCCGATTCGGGCAGTGTCCACTCGGAATAGCAATCAATCAGACATGAGACCAGCAGAATCGCCACATCTTCTGGGGCTTTATCTATCCAACTCTGATGTTGATTCTCAAAATACTCTGCAACTGATGCATGCGGAAATTTCCACACCTTCAGTTGGGAGTCTAGGACAACCAGGTGTGAACAGATGCTCTCCAAGGTTGATTCGTCAATGGGATCTTTCAGCGCAAGGGACGGAAGGTTGCTCTCCGAGGTGGACTCGTCAATGGGATCTGATGGAGCAAGAGACTCAAGGTTGCTCCCCAGGCGAACAGCGGCCAGTAGGATTTCGCTTGTCAATGGCTTTACAGCGCACAATACCCATTTGACTGCCCGTTGTAAGACGACCTTTTCTTCGGCTTGCGAATAGATTTCATCGTACGCTTCAGTGAGACTTTCAGGAAGCTTCCCAAGCCGCTCACGGATGGTCTCGTTGGTTCTCAACTTTTTGAGCTGCTGCCATTGTAGATATGCCCATCGGAACCTGTCAATATATTAGCATGGTTCAGAAGCCTCCAGTTTGTCAACTCTTTGAACCAATGGCCTGGTGCCACGGTTGACTCACATTCCGTCGCTTTTTTCTCCAATCGTTCTTATCACCTGCTCCTTCACATCTGCAGAGACTGATCTCCATGCACCGCCAACCTTTGATACCTCTGAATCAATATACTTCTCGATGTCATTCTTATTGTCGGCAGTACTGATCGCAATCAGCTTCTGTGAACCGAGATATTCTTCGATATCATCCTCTTTCCGACTAGCAATGAAGACCTTGACAGTGCCTTCGCCAATATCGACAAGATTGCGTAGAATATGAGCGAGTGCTTCTCTAGATTCCCTCTCACATTCATCTAGAGCGTCCAAGACAAAGGTGGTCCTGCGATAGAAGTTGACCAATTCAGTCAAGGCCGTCTCGCATTCGGCAGTAGAAAAGCCTCTTTGCTCCTGTTTCGCCTTGAGGTATAACTTATGGATGTTCTTCTCCATCATAGTCGAACTGTTTGGTACCCTCGCAAGCTGTGAGATATAGCTTCTGAGGATATGCTTTGTCTCTTGACGCACAGGATCTGAACGACTGCAATAGAAGTAGGCAAAGCCTTCATCGTATTCAGTCTGCTGCTGGGAGGTGGCAGAAAGGTGGTCAATGACTTTGGAGGTCAGAAAGGACTTTCCGGCGCCGACTAGAACAGGAAGAAATTGGAATAGTCAGTCATTGCACTCATGGTCAACCGCTGCTATTCTTGTGGTGTGAGTTGGCTATTGCTTACCGTTGCCTTGAAGCCACAGAGTCGAAGAACAATCCGACTCTTCCCATTCCAAAAATTTGGGATGTTTCAATAGCCATTCACATGTTGTAGGAGTCCTTGAGTCACGCTTCTCCTGCTGGTGCTCACCGATCGGTATGTTGCTGATATAGTCCAGCGCTTGAATCATTGCGCTTTCGTCAATCTTCTCACCCAGCCTCTTGACGGTATCTCCAACATTTCTCAGTGGCTCATCAAGACTCTTTAGCAACCTTTGATGCTCATGAGATGCAACTGCACCACAGGCGTCGGCTGCTATTGACACTTTGCGTTCTCGTTCTGTCAATTGCGATACGAGCTTTGCACCTTGTCCACCAGAGACGAGGGCACGCAGAAATTGCCTCCCTTGCCCTTCGTTTAAGCGGGTGAATGCGTGGGCCAGAAGCTCCATCAATGACTTGTACAACTCGATAAGTGCATCCTGGAGATTTTGTGTTGCCGTATTGCAAGAGCCGCCACGAAGGTATACATCCTCGTATACCTTACCGTGGCGAGTGAGCCGTAGGACTTCTTCAGCACATCCGAAAATGGCTGCGAGGTCTTCGCACTGAGACACATTTGCCTGCTTAAAAATGAATAAGAAGGAAAGCCTATAATAGCATCTGATCTTACCTTTAGAAGTACTTTAAGAGCCGACCAAAGTACTGGGGATGGTGCTGGGGCCGAACCCACGGAGAGAATGTCCCCAATCATTGTCACCCACATCACCACCCTGTCGGCGTAATCTCTCCATATGATCTCGTAGCCACCGACCTTGAGCTTTGGAGTTTCCCTCTTGTACTCCTCCTCTCTCTTCCTGACGAGTGTGACCAGGTCTTGAGCCCTCTGCTCACCACTGTCACTAGCGTTTTTACAGGCGTCTCCAATCCATTTCTTGGTCTTATCATCTAGATTTTGGTAGGCTTGTGACCACAAGTCTGAGTCGCCTTGATTCTTTTTTCCAGGTTCGTCAACCTTCTCCGAAGCCAGGTCGGTTTGACTCCCAACAGGCTCATTGTTTGTAGCAGCATTGGCTTCCTGATAGGTAGAAAGCGGGATTGATAAGTCGGTGCTTCTGGCTGGCGATGCTTTCGTCTTAGAGATCGGGCTTGGGGCGTTCTGTGGTGCATTCTGCTTCTTCCCCTTTCGTTTCTTGAGGTAGGACGATAGTACGGCGAAGCAGCCACCTTCGGCTGATTCGCCTTGAGGTGGCCCAGCCATGCGTGATAGGGATTTGCTCCTAGCAAATGAGTAGCAAATGCGGTTGTCCGTTCGCGAGTTGAAAATTCACGGTGCTGCTGGAGATTTAATAGAGACAAGCGAGAGAGCAACAGGCTGAGGCTCAGATTGGGCATGAACGCGCACAGCCCCTCAGACAGCTGAGGGGGGACGCATACGGCTGAAAGCAAGAACCTATCACGATTCAGAACTCGACACCCTATCACATCTTGGAGTGGCTATGCAGCACCCAACTTGACTATTCAGCATCCTCGTAGCACAGTATTACCTCTATGTTTATATCTCTAAATATGTTAAGACCCTTTTCTCTTATAGATATCAGTAGTAATAGTAGGTAGGGGTGATAGGCACTATATATATACCTAGGTAGAGTGTGTAAGCTACCTAGTCTGATGATTTTCTTCTACAGCCTGCTGGTTTATAACTAAGAGCTAACTGAGGGACACTGAGCAAGCAGCTCAACTGTATTTCGAGATGCAGTCGTGGAGCCACAGAGCAGGTAAGTTTCCGAGCGGAAAGTTCAATGTCTGTCTATCTATCTATCTATCTATTTTTGATCCATTATTAACGTCCTAAGGTTCAATGTCAATATCGTAATATGAACACCTAGGGTAGCATCCAAGTCAGTGAAGACGCCAGGAACCATACGACCAATAAGCGTGCGGCTGTGCTGCAAGGCTCTGGAGAAGGCTCCGGACGCATCACGAGAAATCATCCAACTTCAAGTCAAAGCTCCACACCATCTACACAGTTAATACCTACACAGGCGAAGAGAAGGCTGAATACCTACTCACCGAATGCAAGTACAATTAGCGGAGCCCATACTGAGTAAATGCAACCGCTCAACCAGGTCGCTACTTGAACCCGTGATCCGCTCATGCAAGGCTACGATATGAGCGGAATAGCATCGCCAAACC
>LFMI01000491.1:51715-80370 GCA_001050175.1 Trichoderma parareesei | reverse complement strand
GACAAGCCACTAACCGGCAGATTAGTAGTCAGGTGGGTGACCACTGGCGAACACCGGCTGTTGTATGTTTTTCTCTTTTTGCTTTTTGCCAGTTCTTCCTTGTTGCAAGTTGATTTGTCTGTTGTCGTACAACATGTTTGTCTGAGCTGTCTAGGTTGTGTGAGGCGTGTAGTGGTAGTCCGGAACCATCATAGGGTGGGGTATCACCATCTCAGGACCCCTACTTGTAAGTGTGATCCAGGATTAAGAACCACATGCTCAGAAGGGACCTATAAATTCCCTCTTTTCAACTTCCGAAACGCCAGTCCGGCTCCCAATGGTATATAGCTTCTATATATTGGACAAGCAAATGATACAAATCGCACTTCGTCCTATCCCAGATCAGATCATCTTCATCTCAATCATGCCATTTCATAAAGATAGGGACAACAGCGGCCTTTTTCACTCTACTCTCTCCTCTCAGCTCGCCCGCCCGTCCACTTCAACATCCTGCTCTCCTGCGCCTTAACCAGTGCAGTCCAAGACGGCGACAAGAACGGGTCATGCGCTTCCCTATCCTGCACCTTCTCCGAATCTGATAGCAGCACTATATCCCTAGAGATATCCATCAGGGGCAATGTTTGAACAGTGCTGATTCCAACATTCGGCGGAGAATCGTCCGGATCAAGCGGATTCCGCCGTGGTGTACGATGATCCCTCCCAGTAGCAGCACTGCTTTGCCCTTCTTCCCGCTCGGCTAGGCATCTCTCTTGCTCAACGAGCTCTTGGAGGGCGTCCCCCCTAGCGATCCAGTCCTCCCACGTCTTTTCAACCTTCCACTCCCACCACAGTCGTGAAAGCTGCACGCTCCAACCGAATGTCTCCATCTTGGCCTTGTTCGCTGCATCCCAACTGTAGGAGGCTTGCTTCTTCCTCTTGGCCCCCTCAACACCCTCTTTTGCCAGCAAATCATCCATCATGCGATCCCACTCATCCTCAAGCGCCGCCTCGGAGGTCACCCGCTCATCGAGATCCATGATATTCTCGATCCGATTCGAAAAGATCCGATCCTTGCGACCAATCATCCGGGACAAGGTATGCGGCTGCGGCTTCTTCAACCGCACAAACGGCTGTCCCTCTGCAGTTGCGCTCACAGAGGGGACTTTTCTGGGGCCCTTGAGCGACTCCTTCGGTCTGGGAAGGATATTTGATGTGTATTTCGGAGGCTCGTTTTCTTTGGCGACGTTGATGAGGAGCGGCTCGGGTGGAGGAGCGCGTTTGTGTTGTTTGGGATGAGGCTTCGTGCGGGATACGGCGGCGGTGTTGCGCACAGATTGGAGGTGATTGAGTACTTGGCTGTGTTCTGGAGAATTGGGAATTTGCGCTTTCGTGAGCAGATCCAGAAACTGAAAGTCAAAATTAGTTTGTGCCGGTAGAAGTCGAGAAGCTTGGGTGCAGCTCACCTTGTATCCCGCCCCCATTGCCGCGTATATAAGCCTATAACTCGTATACCCCGTATTCTTGGAGAATCTCTTCCTAACAATCTGAGCAAGTGGGTGTTTCGGCGCATTCTCCGCTAGTGGGATGCGACTCGCAGTTCGAAGGAGGGCACGGTAGAGGGCCAGGGCTGCGGTGCGGTGCCGCGAGTTGCGGGCGGCGATGAAGGTTGATCGCGACATGGTTGGTGAGGAGTAATATGCGCCGGGTTATAAGGGCAAAGGCGTCGAGTTTTTAGCCATTGGGTGTGTTTGTGTGGTGTGGGCTTGAGGTTCGATATGCCTGTTCGTGATCTGGATTTGGTGTTTTCTGGTGATGCAACCCATGCTCATGCTACCTTATCTTATCGCGGTTGGAGGGGTCCGTAGATATTCCGAATCGGGCAATGTTGGAGTTGGAGCTGCTGCGTCTGCATCCGTTTCGTGAGACCGTCTAGGTACATAAGGTACAATACAAAACGGGCACACACCCATTTCGTTTCGACACTCGAGACAAAAACATGTGAGTTCAGGAATCTGACTTCATCCATCGATAGACTCGAACTCGCCATGTGCTAAAGCTTAAAGCAAGACACGAGACGCATCTCCTGTTGGCGCGATGAACATGTCTCACCCTTGTTCGTATTCGGATTCGCAACGCAGGGCACTAATAAGACAACACACAACTGTATCCGAGAACACACACACATCCAAGGTGTCTCACACCACCACCACGATCGCCCATGTGCCCAACTTTCAGCAAAGAATCCTGCAGGAATGCGAGGCCACGACACATTCATCTCGAGCAAACAAGATCCATCATGTGGCATGATGCAGCATTAGGGGCTCCTCGTTACTGCATGTACTTGTACTCACTTACCGTAAGCTTTCCACCTTGTAAGTGGTCTGCACGAATTCGGCATGTCACTCGTGCCTTTCCCGAAACTTTGCGGGTGCTATTATTACCTTCATGTTTCCTTAGGAGAGAGCGTGGCACTCACGCCTTGTGCCTAGTGCGGCCTTATCCAACGCCATGTTGCTTTGACGGTAAACTCTCTTTCTCTCCCATGACGAACATCCACTGGACACAACTGGCGCAAGGATACATCCAAAAGGGGCTCGGACGTCCCTGAGGTTGGCTCGAAAGTATGTGCTCAAGAGATCAAAAGTCACCGTGATATCCGGTTTGATACATCTTGAGACAGGTCATGGGTAGGTCGACCTTAATCGACTATCCGCCACCATCTACTGAGGCGAAGGACAATGAACTGCATCATCCTGTTGGGTTCTTGTAACAGTGCTTATCTATAGATAGAATCTGTATCTTTTCACAAGGGGAAGGAAGACACACCGGATCCCAAAGCAAAGCCCCCTCTTCTACTATCAGTTCGACCCCTCCAAAGCTTGTGTGATACAGACATGCAAGGGACAACCCTCAAACACACCCTTTCACATCGTATCTCATCACATCATGGGGTAGAACCATCATGAGGCTCTCCTCCCGACTTCAACCAGCTTTGAATTGTCAAGATTTCTTGATGAAACCTTCGCATCTTACGACCCGTTATTATGGTACTGGGGCATGGCTACTGCCGAGCAGGGAACACGCGGCTGGCCCAGACTGCCGGGATTTGCGACGGGCGTCAACGTCTTCGCACCGCAATTGGGCAACGACATGAAGGAGTGAGGCTAACCAGAGAGTAAGCCCCCCCGGCATCGCATCGATAACCCCAATTGATCAACCAGTCAACGTCAAGATCCAAAAAAGGCTGACTTGTCCCACGAAGAGGGGAAGCAGGCAGCCATTTACCCCAAATCCCGAGCTGGCAAGGCCTCGTCATGGGTGTCTTTTGTCTACGCGTGCAGCTTACACGTCCATCCTCGCTCTCGTTCAGGCTCCATCTTCTGCGGTAGTCACGCTTGTCAGCTTGGTTCGTGGCGCTGGGACTAAGAGCCGCCGCGGCAGGTCTAGCTAGCAGGACGGCTCCTGGAAACTTGAAGGATTGGATTCCATGACAAGAGGCAAGACAGCTGCCGCTGCCGCTGTCTAGGGCTGATGCAACGGGTGTTAAAAAAGGGTGTCGTCATGCTATATCATTGGCCTAGTCGTAAAGCACCGGTGCCTTGAACGACATCGAGAGGCGCTCAAGCGTAAGTACGAGTACCTAGCTGTTATCCGCGGCTTGGTAAGCGCGCTATGTGCCGTCTAATGCCATCAGAGCTGTGTTATTAACACTTCGTGCCCATTGAGAAAGAAATGATTACTACAGCGAGTCTTTCGGTGAGCATTACCAAGCGGCATCTCCACTGGATGACCGACGCCAGAACATTCCCCAACCTTTTCTCTTCCTCTTGTCAAATTTTCAAAGCTGGATCTCGGAAGGGATTCAAAACCCGAGGCTAGGCAGAATGGGGATTATCTCGACCGCGTGTGGAGCGAGATGGCTTCGCCAGATTTTAACCTCGTCCAATGCTTTTGCTACAAGCAAAGGAACAAAAGGGACGACAGGACCCAGCAGATCGGGCCCGCGGACTCGGTCCCGGCCGAGGCTCGTGGTGTCGATTCCCCGTTTTCCTTTTACCGGGCTAGTGAGTGAGTGAAGTGAGTGACTTTGCTTCTACTAGGTAATAATATGGAGTGAGAAATTTCTCAGAGCAACAAGTGGAACCATATCGTATGTGATGGTAAGCGGGTTAAGGTTTTCTTGATGTTTATCAGAAGATGCATCTTTCACCGGGCTGGTTTCGTTGCCCGCGATGCATCACATGGCTCCATTAGCCGCAGGACAGCGGTGTCCATGCATTGAGCATGCAGTCCTGTATGTGTGAATATGAAGAGGTAATGGTAGAGAGTCTGCTGCTGGTGCCAGATAGATACCCACTGCAAGTTATAGCCCACACATGCATCTCCATCCATCGTCGCATATTCCCTTGGCCATCAGCTGTTGCTACTGGCCATCATGCAAGGACGACCAGGTTCGATATTGTTTAGTCCAGCCACTCGACGGATGGCCTTCTCAGCCGCAAAATAGTCGGTGTGTAGCCCGACAAAGCCCGATTCTGACCTCTCGTCAAGCCCATTGCCGGCTATGTACTCGTTCTCGCTGAGCGGAAAGGTCGGAGGATGTGCCTGGTCCGTGTGGGAAAACGGAGTTTGTCAATAGCCGCGAGGGCGCCAAATACATACTACTAGTATTGTCTTTTCCTTCCAGGCACGAAGTGGTGCTTGGCGGTTTTCACCTCGGTATGCGTGACTTGTTAACTGCAGAATACCTAGGTATAAAGTGGATTAGGATTAGAGAGAGAGAGAATATAAGACTCTCTCACCATGAGAATTTCGGAAGAGACACATCCTTCGCTTCGGGCTGAACCAAAAAACGGAGTCGGAGCGCGGGCATCGGGAGTTGCGCGCCTGCATATAAGGTAGTACTACCTTAGTTAACCAGCATGTATTATCCAAGATTCATGCACGACCGACCCCCAAAAGCAACCAGTAATTCGTCTCGCAGTGATTAACTACCACCTCCCAAACTTGCCCTTGGATCTGCCAGCCTGCGCATGTGCTCCCACGAATTCTGCCCATCCTTCGGCAGGTGGATAGAGAGCAAAGTGGGTGACGAGCCATTGGGCGACAAGGCTCTTGGCCTCGGAAATGCGGGCTGATCCCTGTCAGAAGGAAGTAAAAGAGAGAGAGAGAGAGAGAGAACGAGGAGATTATCAAAACAAAAGGGGGAAAAGAAGAAGAAAAAAGTAGGGTCTGATATCCTAATCGTCTCCATTCATCGGCAGAAGACGCACGCACTACTTTGTTCTTTCTGCTTGGCGGGCCGCTATGACATTGCTACCGGTGTCTGGCGAGTCCGAATACGCCGATGTTGATACTTGTAGTGGTGGAGGCATCGCATGGCTGTAATATGAAGATGGAGAGGAAAGGAGGAGCAAGCCTATGGGCAGGACTCAGAAAGGGGACGAATGCGAATCCGATGCAGTGTCATGATACAGTATGATGATCTGAGGATGCAAAATGGGAAGGATACCTAACACCACGTTGGAGTTGAAGTCGGTCTGGCAGTTGCTGCAGGCGTCATCACCTCTCTTGGAGGTACCTATGTACATGCAGGATTAGACCGCGGAGTGTACTCTGAACTCCACGTCCGAAGGCGGAAATCCGCGTCTTCTCTGACCGGATAGGCGTTCTGCTTGTACGGAGTACCGAACAGCAGTCGTCTGAACGGGTATTACTTCTACTGAACATACCTTAGTAGTATTGCCTTGGGAGGATCAGACTCCATCACGGCCATGTACATACATGTACAAGCAGTACAAGCACTTGGTAGCGTAAGCGCGCATGTCGCACATGTCAATTGCTCCGACTGGGCATCGTCTGTCTGCGCACTCCTTTCGGTTTCCACTCTCCTGGCCCATTTCATGTCCGACTCTATACGTGTAATCCGGCGTCGTACTCGCTGTAAAGGCAGCTCCCGAACAGGGACAGGTGAGGTCTCGCGGCAGGCAGGTCTCGGGCTCGTCATTGGTAAGTACCTTCGGAGTAGCATGGCGTAGCATGGCATGTCTCTCCATGGATCGTATCACCACCTGAACCCCATCGAACCTGTCCCCAGGCATGTCTCGTCAACTGGCTGAATGCGTTGTCTCACTGCCCCCTACCTCACCAGTCCTCCTCCTCCAATGACGCACCAGGCCACGCCAGTACATGGTCTAGACCTGCCCTCTACCTACCTTACCCTTAGCTGGCCCTCCTCGTAACGGCTCATCCGGCTCCACGGACAAGAACACGATGCTTGGGCCAAGTTCCTTGTGCCGAAGCCAAGGTACCTTACCTTACCTAGTGGCAACATTCCTGCTCCATTTGCCCTTGTTGACATCGGCCACACGCCCGGAAAAGTGCCTGGCAAAAGCCTCTTGCGAGCTATAAGTCCACATGTCCCACGCCACAGCCTGACTCCGTGGACACTTGCAGAAAAGCAAGTGATGGAGCGGCCAAATCAAAAAAAGTTGAGCTCCTCCAGTTGCCACTTGCGGCGCCGCCCCATCTTACAAGCACGGCACTATCTCAACTAACTTCGCTTTGCACGACTAAGACCTTAAGCAGCCCGGTCCCCTCGAGACGAAAAAAAAAAAAAAAAAAAGACAACTTTGACAGCATGTTTGGCTACTAAATACCGAGGTCCCGTCCGTTGCGGAGCGATCGAGAGCTGTCACACAAGTTCTCTTTATTTCCTCGAGTCGACTCTCTGTTCTCTTGATCTCAGGCTTCCGAATTCTTGAATCCTCCCTCCGTCATCGCCCTCGCACAGACAGCCACGCTCGCTGCTGCTGCCCTTCGGATACTACGGCCTCGATCACTCCCGTCTGTGTTTTCGAAGGCGAAGGCTGGAAAAGGAAGAAAAAAAAGAGAAGGAGGAAAAGAAGGAACAAAAATCGATTGGGCCAAAACATCTTGATCTTTCATCCGGACTGCCGCGCTCACCACCGACTCCGCCGTGCATCTTCACTCTCGGGGTCCGGGCTCTTGAATGTGCCGTTCCAAGTACAGCTGCACGATCTCAAGCCCAACAAGGCACCCCTGTACATGGTACATGCATCGCCCATCGGCGGCCCGCTCGTAAGGCTCTGGTCGCATGGTCTCCTCAAGTACCGGTAACCTACCGCCACACTCCTCCTCGAGCGAAACCTCCTCCCCAACTGCAGAGTCCTCTGCAAAACTCTCTTTCCTGGGAGGCTTTCTCTGTTGACCGGTCGACAAGCCACAGGCAACAAACTGGCCTACATTGTTTTGTCTTCCGACCTCGACTACTCTGACTCTACTTCTCTTCTACACATCGTCAGCTCTGCTTCTTCTCCGTCTTGATCGAGTCAGCAGTACCTGGAGTACCAGCTCATTTTCTACAGCTCTACAGCTCTGTTGCTCTACAGCTCTTGCTCTCGCTTCTGACGACCCCTGACGATTTTATATCACTACTTTTTCACTTACACGCGCCGGGCGCTTTAATCAACAGTCAACTTGACTTGTAACAACACACATAGAGCATCAAGCTCTTCTACTACTCACGAATCTCCTTGCTTCTACTGCGCGGCGTGCAATTTTCTTTCAATCTCAGCTCTCATCATCTTTGACGACGAATACGACTCATCACATAGAAGGACACCTCGTCTCATTCTACTCTCATATATACGGTTGATATCCGTCACAACTCTACACATACTCTATTGCAGATTCGCAGTCCACAACAGGACACGACGGGATCTACAGTCAACCATCAACTTGGTTTGACAACGTGCCTTCCTTCACAGGAAAGCCTTATACAAACTTACTCGTCTCATCTTACAAACACACGCACAAACCTCAGACACAATGCTTGTCCACTCTGGAGCAGCCATTCACGGCCACGAGTTTGCCAATGAACAGACCGACAAGTTCTGGATGAATCCTCTGTCGTTTCTGCCAAACTTGCTCAGCTCCGACCTCATCCGCCAGCTGCACGCTGCTTTTCCGGCTTCTGACGAGGATGTGACCCCTCCATCTCGCTCAGCTTCAGTCAAGGAGACTGGTCATGGCCGTCGTGCCTCTTTCACCACCAGACGCCACACCACTTCTGACCTTGCCAACGCCGTCAAGTTGCAGGAGCCTCTCTCCGACGCTGCCTCCATCTCTGGAAGTGAGCGAACCGACGGCTCAGTCCGGCTCGCAAGGCGAAAGCGCAAGACACGCTCATCAGTGCGGTATGCTCTGGCATTCCCGGCCCCCGGCCTGCGCACCAAGCAGCGGAACTTCTTCCAGGTCCGTCCGCGTGTGTTGTTGCAGCTCAGAGAGCTTGCCGGCAACAAGCGTGCAATTCCGGCATTTGACGTGATCCCGTCAAGCTTGGTTGCGGGAACCCTCATCATCCCAGCATTGCTCAAGGCATTCCCTCGCATGTTCAGTGCCAAACCTCATCTCGGCCAGAACGACTTTCTCTTGGTTCGGCGAGACGACTATGTCCCTGCACATGGTAATCAGCAGCATGACGCCAACATCAATGGCGACAGCAGCAACGCCTCAGACTACACAGAGGTGCTTGCAGTCATCACCACGACTGAGGATGACGACTGCGCCAAGATTGTCTTCAAGGACGGATCAACTTGGGCCACAAGCCGCAATGCTGGATCATACGAGTTCAACCACATCAACGAGCAAGGCGAGGCGGTCAAGGCCAAGTGGATCAAGAAGCCATCTCTTTCTCCACGAACAAGCTGGGGATCAGCCAGCAGCGCCTTTGACGCCAGCAACTCGCCTCCCTCGTCACCTACCACTCCCACGCCAGACGGCAAGTGGACGTTTTGCATCTTGGATCCGTCGACTAAGAAGCACCCCATCCAGGGAGTTCTTGACTCCACATCCTTGGAGATATACAATACATATGCCACCCTCCCTGCATCGAGCGGTCAGCTGCCCTCGATCGCACAAGCTATTGAAGCAGAGGTCACTGGCATCTCAGAAGACGGCACCAGCGTCGCAGAGGAGCGGTCGCCGATGGAAGTCTCCGAGTACAACAAGACGCTCATGCTTGCCACAGCGACTTGGATCAGGCTCCGCCAGTCGGGCTGGCCTGCATCAGTGACGCCAAAGGCCTCTCGAGCCGTGTCTCAGTGCATCAACTCGGGCCGCTCGCAAGCAGAGAGCCCTGAGGGCGCAAATTTGGGATCATCAGGCTCTCAAGTCTCCCTCACTGATGGGCTCAACTCTCCTGAAGACACCTCAACAACCACTCAAGCTCCAGCCACTAGTCGACTTCGACGGGCATTCTCCTCAGGGAGCGATTTCATGAAGAGAAGACGCGAGGCGGCAGCTACAGCAGCGGCATTGGCTCTTATCGCGGAGGGGAAGACAGACGACAAACATGCAGACAACCTCAAGGTTCGGGAAGAAGAGGCAGCTACATGCCGAACTCGAGTCAAGCGTCTTGCACACAAGGTCTTTCATCACTCAAGCACTCAGCGGGTGTCATGATACAGTCTGAAGCTCAAGTTTGGAGGAAAGTTTGCTTTGTTTTGGTTTTTGGCCTTGAAAGGCACAGCGATTGGAAGTATATATCATTGTCAAGCGATGTTTGGTGATTTCATTTGGAGCTGGGTGATGGAATACAAGGGCGTTTTTGGGGCTACAGTTGCTGGAGATATACCCTGGGTACCGTAGATGCTGTATAAAGGATGGTTTAACTCACATCGTGGCTCTTGGTTCCAGTATAGTATGATGTTGCTGCGTGTGTCATCTGACAAGGACATGTATCGCAGGTGTCGTTGCATTTGATCTTCCGTATCACTTGTTATGCTTTTAGTCTGTTGCGGGCTGAGCAGAGTCTCGCCGGATGTGTGCCCCTGGTTCATGGACCCATTAGGTATGTACATGTAGTAGGCTTCTACCTACGTCATTTGAACGCTGAGTAAGAGACGAGGGCTTCACTGTCCTTAGCACGAGTCCCCACTGAAGAAACAATCAAAGGGCTTTCGCAGAACATGCTGTGTGCGGAGGTATCGACTGCGGCATCAGATGGTTTGCCCGTCAAGGTAGAATCATGTTCCCTTAAGGTACTGTCCCTGCCGGCTCAGTGCAGTCGGACAGCAAGAGCAGGTCCTTTCATTCACTGACTTGGAGCTTGCTCACCTCACCCTGCCCTCATTGAATGTAGTACTGCCTTACTATACCTTGGACAAACACAACCTATCTATGCTCACTGAAGATGATGTGAGGCTCCCTGTGACCATCTCAATCACCAATTCACTGCTCCCTCCGGCCGGAGTTAATATTTCCGAGTTCTCAGCTTCGGCATCACAGCAAGGGTTGCGGTTCGATTTCAGTTCGGCGAGGCAGGCTACCGCTGTACTGACGTACCTAGTTAGGTATGTATCAAGTCGGGTGCTGGACGGAGGTGCGGAGATGCGGAGGCACACCTCGTGCTCCAAGCTCCCAGCTGGGTGCTCCAGCGGGTGCTCCAGCTCCTTTCAGGCAGGCTGCCAGCCGCCAACGCGGCAGCTAGCCGAGCTACAGGTGCTTGCTGCTGCCTGTAAATTGCCGCTGTGAGTGCGCTAAGGCCCCTATAATCCGCCCCCCACCGCGCTTTCATGACATTGAAACTCAGCAGCATTGATGGATCTGGTTCAATTCGTGCTGTCAAAGGGACCTCCCCGCAGCTGGGCGTAGCCGCCACATATGCAAGTACCAGGTACTGGCGGCGCGGGTAGGATTAGGCCCACGACCCTGTGTCGTAATGCCAGCAATTGCGAATTGGAAATCCATTGGCCGTGGATTCGTGCCCCTGCTTCCAGCCCACCTTAGCATCAGCATCATCGGGTGTGTGTGGCCTCGTTTGCATCTGCCTTGCATCTTGTATTATCCGGCCACTCTGCTCTGATATACTCCTCAGCATCTTTCTCTCTTTTCCCCCCTCTTCATCTTCTTGTTTCTTCTTTGTTCCCTTGTGTATCGATTCCACGTCCGCCTTCTCCTGCGGGGTCCTCCATGGGAAGCCTCAGAGCCCATTGCCCTCGTTGAATCCCGCCGCTCGTTGCCCAGGAGCTTCGGCTGCGTGCCAGCCAGCTTTTGTCGAGCAAGTCGGAACCCTTCCCTCAAAGCACTGCGGAACCCCTCTCTCGCGGCATTCGACAAGCCTCAGCCTCGCCGGCCGGAATAAGAACACGACAAGCGAAACACATAGACACGCACCAACACACAGCGCCACCGTCAGGATCCTCTGGTGACGATGGACGATAACATCGGCGCCAGCCATCAGGGCCCCCCGGCCGCGCTGTCTGCGAGTGCGGCATCGCACCTCTTAGCCAGCTTCGCCGCCTACGAGCCCATCTCGCGTTCCACCTCGCCGGGGCTGCCCTTCCCAAAGTCCGACGACGACGACAAGCGGCGGTACCGCCAGCGCACCTTTGCCTACTTCCGCCAGCTGCCCTTTGAGGTCGAGGAGGAGGCCCAGCGCGACGCGGCCCTGCAGGGCATCCTTAAGCAGCTCTACATCGCCATCCAGGCCGAGGACTTTTCGCCCGGCGCGCTTCACTGGACTAGGGAGCTCCAGGGATGGCTCAACCTCAAATTCGAGATGACGAGGGAGTTGAGAGCCAAGCTGGCCAAGCTGTACTACTCGCTGGCGCTGGCCCCCGGCGTTGACGGCAATGCTGCCGACAGATTTGTCCGAATGGCTGTGAATTTGACGAGGTACGTTGGCATGGGACAAGCTTCCCCTCTAACCCCCCTCTGGCTGTGCCTCTGCTAATTGGACTTTAGAAAAAATCATTATCTCAAACCGGGCGAAGATCTTACCCTCGACTGGAAACCGCTGTGGGCAGAGGTCAAGGCCTACGTGCTCCCCTCCGAAGTCCCAGCCCATCAGTCGCACCGAAGACGAGCGGCTAAGCAGCTCCTCAGGCTGACCATCAATGCACACACATACTTTGACCCCAGAGAGAGGCGGGCCATGCTGGAGGAGTTTCTGCCCTATTTCAGCCTCAATGACCTCCAGAATGCCTTCGTCGTCATTGGCGCCCTCAACAGCCTCCTGCCCAGCCATCCCGCCCCGGAGTCGGAGGTGGGGTCGCATCCGGCCGACTTCTTCCCGACTCTCTTCCACCTATGGTCTCTGGTCAACCGCTCCAAGACTGTTGATGTGGCCTTTATAGATCTGTTTTCCCGGATAGCGAGAGATCACAGCAACTGCTCTTACGTCCCATTTGGAGAGCATGGCATCTTCACAAAGGCCCAGTCCGACGTCATCTTCACGGCCATCCTGAGGCTGACCCTTATTCCCGTTGGACAGGCCAACTCTCCCTACACGCCCCTCGACTATTTGGCTGGCACAGGCGTGTATTTCGAGAAAGATAAGAAGAAATATCCCATTGCCTATATGATTGCCCGGCTCATTGTGAGCTCTCTATCTCCCATTTGCTGCGAGAAGGAAGAGTCCATCATGTCCAGCTTGGAAGGCCTGATTGAGTCCATCGACACCTTCTTCCATCCTTCCAATCAGGGTGCCTGGTCCGGTATGCTCGCACAGCTAATTCTGTACCTGACGGATGCCTTTGTGTCCCGCTGGAACCGCGAGCAGAGCTCGGAGCTTGAGGTCCCCAAGGAGCGCAAGATCAATAACGGACTCAAGCAGCGCTTCGTCAACGCTCTCAAAGAGGTCACCTTTATGGGCATCTTCTCCAAGAGCACCCGTGTGGCGCAGATTTATACCAATGCTCTGCAAGGCTTGGCCTATCTGGAGCCCGATCTGGTCCTTCCGGGGGCCCTGCAGCGCTTCTACCCAAGTCTCCAGGGTCTGGTAGAAGTTCACAGGACAACTTCCAGTCTGAACGGCCTGCAGATGATTGCCAACATCATGTCCAAGCTAAAGGGCTACCGCTGTCACATCACTGCGCTGCTTGCCCTGGCGCTCCCTGGCATTGATGCAAACGATCTCAACAAGACGCAGTATACATTGCACTTTATCCAGGCTGTGGCTTACAGTATTCCCATTGTACCCCTGACGAGTGGGGAGAGCCACATCCACGATACGACCCTGGCCATGGAATGGGTGCAGGGCGAGATGGCTCGCATGGAGCTCGAGGGGCAGAATGTCAAGATTGACTACAACTCCGAACTCACCGACGAGGATGAGGCCATGATTCTGAGATCCTCGACTGCCGGATTTGGCGAGTTCCTGATCACGCTCTTGGGCAAGGTCTTCACTCTGCTGGAGAACCTCCCAGATGCTAACCAGGTGCGAGGAGGGACACCGGAGGACAGTGTTGTTAACGCCTTGCCCGCCGCTCTTTCGCCCCTATTCGCGTCCATGTCCCCGGAACTATTCGACATCGCCCTGGAAAAGATTGCTACATTTGTCTCATCGCACGTCGTCCACCAAGCGCGCGATGCCATGGCTTGGATCCTCAATGCCCTATGCAAGGTCAACCCGGAAAAGACTCTCAAGGTCTTCATCCCCATGTTTGTGGTCAGCATCCGCAACGAGATTGACTTGAACCACGCGGCGTCCGATCGCACCAGCGGTACAGATTATCTGCCTAGAGACCGAGCCCTGGTTTGGCATGTCACCATGCTTGCCATGTCTGTTGTGCACGTCGGCCGTGAGGTCCTGAACTACAAGGACGAGCTGCTTGGAATTGCGCAGTACATGCAAGAGAAATGCCGCGGCCTGCCTACCATTCTCGTGTCAAACTACATTCATCACCTGCTGCTCAACCTGACGCACACGTATCCCATCGACCATGCCCTGTACGAACCCGAAGTTCTCGAGAGAGGCCTCGATGTCACTGACTGGGGCAAGACGACGGCGCCCGCTGACCTCACCATCAAGTGGCACCAGCCGTCACCGCCAGAAATTGAGTTTGCCGTCGAGCTCTTTGCATCGCAGACCAAGTCGGCTGCCGAGCAGCTGGAGCTTTTGCTGAGCGACGCTCCGCCCGTGGCCCGAAAGGGCAAGAACAAGGAGTGGTCCGACGAAGTATCTCGTCTCATGCAGCAGATCCGTCTCGTCATTAGCGGTATGGCTACCATGTTTGATCCGAAACGGGCGTCTGGAGAGACTGTCGGAAAGAACAGCGGAGCAGGCCATGACGACATGGACGTTGATGTAGAAGACGAGGACCCCCTTGCCGAGGTTGCCGAAGACGAGGAGCTGCGGCCACAGTACAGATACAAGGCTGGCTATCTTCTGAGTCCAAGCGACCCCGTCTATGAGCGCATTCACGACTTGCGCGAGCAGCTGGGACAGTTACTGACCAGGACGCACTCGTTCCTCCTTCAAAACGAGGAAGATGACGTGGACTGTTTCACCACCTTGTATATCGCTTACCGGACCTGGATCACGGACGTTGGCATCGAGCGGTCGGCTCACCCCTTGGAGAGGCATCTGCGGCTGTACAAGAGTGATATCGCGGCCTTCAAGATCAAGGGTTTGAGAAAGGTCTATCCCCGCCCTCTGCTCATCAAGCGAGCTGAGGCGTACCAGATGTCCCGCATGAAGCACAACGCTTCGGCTCGGCAGAAGAGCGAACTGGACAAGCGGTTGCTGCTGGATTTGGCACAGTCGTGTCTCTCCTCGTACGCAGACGTCCGCCGCGTTGCACAGAGCGCGCAGGACTCGTCGCTCAAGGTGCTCATCGGCGGCAAGCCCCTGGTGATTCCGGTAATCCTAGAGGGCTTCAGAAAGAGCATCGAGAACAACGACCACGACCGAATCAAGGGTGCCATGTACTCGCTCTTCCTCACGTCACTGTTAAGGACGCTGATGCGAGACTGGAGATTTGCGCCTGACGCAATGAAGCTCTACATACAGACGGCTGGTATCGACAAGCCGTCTATACAAACCATTGGCTCCTCCGTCATCTACTCGTTGATCGAATTTGGCAAGCAGCTTGAGCGAACTGTTTTGGTTGACTCTACCCTGGTCGACTCGATCAAGCCTGCCGAAGACGTGTCTCAGCCAATCGGCAATCGCCGCCGATTCATTCTGCAGAGGCGAGAGAAGGTCGAAGCCTCCAAGGCAGATCTCGGACTGTGGCTGACCAGGCTGGCCAAGGGGGCTCACTGGAAGATAGCGTCCCGATGCGCCATCTTCGCCACCAACCTGTGCCTCCGCTTCGACACAATCGCCCCTCCAGAATTCGTGGATCTGGTTGCGAGGGGAACCAATGACCCGCACCCTGGGCTGAGGAACTACTATCTCTCCGCATTCACGACGCTCTTCTCGACCATCGACATGCGAGCAGTCTATGACCATGACTTTAACAATTATTTGTTGGAAAAGGAGGTCGATTACAGAAACAAGATTCAGGTTCCAGTGGAAAAGGGCGACGCTGAGTTTACCCAGAAGTTCTTGGATGCGTTTGAGCAGCATCATTCCGAGGCCGAGTACATGGTGGACTCTGACCACCCCGGATGGCTGGTTTGGGGCAAGAGCTTCACCGCGTTCAGTGCCAAGCCGAAGCCCTTTGATAACTACGACGAGACGGAACGAGCGGTTCGTGATCAGATCGGCAAGATCCTCACCAAGGACTGGCTCCGCCAATGCTTCGCGTACCTCAAGCAGGAGCCGCGGGATGCCAACACGGACAGGTTCCGCATGCACAATGTCTATCTCCTGATGCACGTTTTCGACCTGATGCACTATGGGCGCACGGCAATCGTTCTGGAAGACGTCGTCGACCTCGTCAAGGAAGTATATGATGACGGCAACGACAAGCACCAACACCGTGCCACTGCGGAGATCCTGGGAGCCTTGCTGGCCGGGTCCAGCGATGATCCGCCAGAGATACGATACAAGGTCTGGCAGTACGCCGCGCCCCTCATGCTGAAGATACTTGACGAAGACTTGACGCCTGAGAACTTGCAATACTGGTTGACGTGTCTCCACCTCATCCTTGACTCCAAAGACCCGCGTCGGTCCTGCGAGATCATCGACGACCTCAAGACGTTCCGCCTTGACATGACCTCTAATGCGGCCTTTAAGGAGTCCTCCAAGATCCAGCTCCTAGAGTTTGCCGTGGCTGACGCTGGGTGGCATTTCCGCGGGGTGCAGCCCATTCTCAATGACTTTTTAGCCCACATCGACCACCCTTATAAGGCTGTGCGGGAGGCCATGGCTCGTGTCTTGTCTATAATCTATAAAACAAGATACTACGAAGCGTTTGAGAATGTCCAGGTTCTGCTGGATACCAACAAGGAGGCGTCTTCCATTGGTCTGCGTCCCTACCAAGCCTCTGATGAGCTCAAGGCTACCATGAAGGACGTTTTTGACCGTCTCGAGAAGTGGCGTCTTGAACGTGCACCCGGCCAGCAGGAGCAGTCTGCGTACACATGCGGATCTAAGACAGTGCTAGTGTGGCTGGATTGCACGCTCTCGTCCCACGAGTGCACGCAGCTGGTGCCCTTCTTTGCAACCCCATTCATGGATCAGCTTCTGCACATGATGGACGTCAAGGAAGACCCCGAGCTGATGAAGCTGGCGTATCACGTCTATCGCCACCTCCCCAACATTCCTTTCCGCGACGGCGAAGATGCCGAGTTCATCGAGGGGCTCGTCAGAATCGGCAGGACGGCGGCCAGTTGGCATCAGCGCCTGCGCGCGTTGGTCAACATGCAAGTCATTTACTTCCGACGCATCTTCCTGACGAAGGAGCCGCAGCGAGACCGGCTGTTTACTACTGTGTCGGACATGCTCGGAGACAATCAGCTCGAGGTTCGAGCATGCGCGGCCACGACGCTTGCAGGAATGATTCGCTGCTCCCCGAGTCGCATTCGCAATCCCATGATTGCGCGTCTCAAGAGTCGCTTCGAGAAGGAGTTGGACCAAAACCCCATGCCCAAGCGCGGACCCAAGCTCCCGGGAACAGAAACTCCCGTGGACGTGCACAAGCAAATCAACAGGAGACACGCTGCGGTCTTGGGCCTTGGCGCACTCGTTGAAGCGTTCCCGTACGCAACACCGCCTCCCAAGTGGATGCCTGAGGTGCTGGCGACTGTGGCTCGACGGGCTGCGGGTGACCCAGGCGTTGTAGGCAAGGCGGCCAAGGGAATCCTCAGTGAGTTCAAGAAGACGAGACAGGATAGCTGGACTGTGGATCAAAAGGTGAGTCGTACTCAGTTGCCGAAATCGTTCGAACAGAGAGATGCTAACCATGTTCGACAGTACTTTACCCAGGAGCAACTCGAAGACCTGGAAGGAGTCTTGTGGAAGAGCTACTTTGCCTGATTGCATCTTTTTTTCCTTGTCCATTTATCCCTCCAGAACAAAAGCATGTAGAGGGGTGGCTGGTATTTTGTAGACGGACATCTTACTGCAACATTGGCATCTGTATTGGCATCGGTCTTTGGATGAAGGGCAGAATTTGGGTGACAGCAGGATTGGGAACAGGTTACGGAGTGTCGCACGGGCGATGCGGATGGACAGCACGCAGGTCTTGCGCTTGGGTAGAGGGGGGCGGAAAGGGTCTGCCTCTGTTCAAACTGATCATCTCCTACTTTGATAGACGGGGTTGACGGCATGGTGCGGGAAGTGAGTAGCGAGGTTCAGGGAATGTGGACTGATGAAGGGGGCATGCATGGGGGGGGGGGCTTTACTGTTGAACGTTGGTTGTAGCATTGAAACATGAAGAAGTACTGTAGAAGCCTGATGATGGATTACCCCTTTCTTTTTGATAGTGTGCGGCTGTGGTGTCGTTGGGCGACCCTGTGAGGCTGAGTCGAGCAGGAGCGTCAAGTTCGGGGGGAAAAGGGGGCTGGACTGCCTGTCAAAGCGACCCCTTTATAAGGTCCTTTTGCTGAGATTTAGCTCGCAAGCTGAATCTTGTGTGGCCTTGTGCAAGACGCTTACGTAAGCAAGGCCCGGGTAGCTCAATTGGCCAGAGCGTGCGGCTTTTAACCGCAAGGCTGGGGGTTCGAGCCCCCCCTCGGGCGCCAGATTGCTTTATTTTTGTTCAATTTTTGCTCTCTGGTGAAAATTTATCGGAAGTTGTGATTTGTAGACGCGTAAATTATCGTTGTTGTTGTTGTTGTGGTCCTTTGCTTGATCGTCTTCTTTTGGATGTTGTGGGGTGTCGAAATGTTTGGGTTGATGTTGGTGAGAGGGATGCTGGATGGGCATGTGATTGAGGCATTGCTCGTGGGATGTGGATGAGTTGGGTGGTTGCTTGATGTGTCTAAGTACTTTTCATTTCGTGAGCAGGTGTCGTGACATGAGGTGGGTGAGTGGTAAGTACACGCGAAATACTCTGTTTTAGCGGAGGGAAGCGATGTGTTGGCAACCTGCTTAGATAGATACGAGATATATAGCAAAGGTAGATACCTAATAATACTATACTAACCTCCTACTCCCCCAGCCTTGCGGATATGGCTTGAAGATAACGTTGTAAATAGCATAGAGCTCGATGATATACCCAACATTACTTAGTAAAACTGCGCGGCATAGGGTAGCATACCCGCACCAAGGATATTTCCTAAGGAATGCCCAGTATGCTATGATCCAGACATGGAGATGCCAGAGAGAAATTATAAGGCTACCGTCGACTTCGGTTAACACAACAAAAGCAATATATCCAGATACTGCCTGGTGAGGTACTTACACCAAGAAGGGATACTTAGAACAGGTAGTAAACCATGCGTAGGTATGTATCAAAGTTGTCAGTGGGTGTATAAATTGCTGGACCGACTTTCGTGCCGTATACGGATGCTTTGCCCAGATCGCATAGATGCCTGGTTCATAGGAGAGGTGCCTGAGCTCACTGATGAGCGTATTCTGAGACCAACGCAGTAACTGGGCGAGGTATGTGTTGCTGCGCTTCACTGTGGTGAGGATCTCAGCCTCCGGAGCACTCTGAACATAGATAGTCCATGATTTGTTCTGCAGCCATCTTGTGAGGAAGCGGTCGTCCCCGGCATTGAGGTGAGTTCCCCGCCAAAAATCATTCGTGAATGAAGTTTTGAAGGTCTGATCGTCCCGGAGAATGGATGCACGGATCAACGAAGTTCGTTCCATCATGTAGAAGCAACAACCCCTATCTGCAGCGAACCATGACGCATTCATGTAGACATACGCCTCCAGCAACCACATTGCTGACACCTCCCAGATGGTGATGATGCCTGGGTTACGCCGTTCTGAAGGAATGAAGGCTCTGTGTCAACGGCAACAACATGGTCACATCATGGGTTCATCCTGACCCTACTGTCGATCGGGAACTATACGGCCCGGACGATCTCGATATTGAGTTATGAGGCGCTCTCGTATACATGGGGAGTGTGCGGGGCCTACTCAACGGCAACGATCGAGACCTGCATTCCTGCTGTCGGAGATGGGGTTCAGAAAATGGGAGTGACAAAACAGCAGATATCCCTTGGCAAGAATCTGGTCGAGGCTATCAAACATCTGCGATACGAGCATGTCGAGAGGGTCATGTGGATTGACGCGCTCTGCATCAACCAGGCAGACGAGAAGGAGAAGGAAACACAAATACCGCTGATGGGCCATATCTATACAGCGGCGCGGCGTGTGGTAGCGTGGTTGGGGCCTGAGTTTCCAAACACCAAGCTTGCTTTCAGGAGCCTCGAATATCTTGGCCGCCAGCTGGAGTGGGCAAGCGGCCACTTTATACCACTACCAGGTGCTACGAAACACAGATGGTATAGCAAAGTGGAGGAGCTGCCCTTTGAGGAAGACGTCTGGACAGCCTTTTACGAAGTTTATTCCTTGGACTGGTTCCAACGCCTGTGGGTGCTACAGGAGATACAGCTTGGAGAGTCAAATGCCGTATTGGTCTGTGGTAAACACCAAATCCTCTGGAGTGTTTTCAGGCGAGCCTCAAGGCGCATTCACTACTGCACTGAAGGAAGGTTGAAAGATGCTAAGCTTTTAGTAACGCTCATTGCCGAAACGTGCGACAGACTTCAGAACCGGACATTTGAACATCTGCTGAGATTGCAGCACCGGAGAGCCTGCAGCAACCAGAGGGATCGGATATATGGGCTCATGAGTCTGGCGCCGAACAAGACTGCCAAGGCAATACGGTTCGTAATTCCATCACAAACACTTCTTGACTTCCCTCACTAGTATACTGTACTGATCTTATCATTTCGATATCTAGGGTCGACTACTCTCAGACCATTGCTGAAGTGTACAAGCAAGCTGTCCTAGTATTGGTAGAGCAAAGCAGACGCCTGGACATACTGACTCGTTGTCCCCGAGAGAAGCATTTTGATGCACCGTCATGGGTTCCCGACTTTTCACAGGAGGTCCAGGAAAGCATCCCTCACTGGTGGCCGTTTCGCGCCAGCGGCTTTTCTGCATCCCATGCAAAGTACCGTGGAGGTGGTAAGCTGGAGGTAATTGGACGCCACGTCACGACAATTTCAACTGTTACCGACTTGGAGCTGAGCAATTCTTTAACGATTGTCGATTACCTTTCACGTCTGGGCCTTGAAACACTGCAGAACTCTCGATATCACACGGGCGAAAACTGCTTTGACGCCTGGGCATGGACCTTTATTAGGTCCATGCTGGACAATGAAGAGCCTTTCCTTCCGAAAGGGAATGTTTTTTTGACTTTCAGCCAGTTCAGGGATATACTAATCCGACTGACGAGTGGCAATGAAGAAAGTCAAGATAAAACCAGGTTGAGTCGGTGTTGGGAAGGGTTGTGGCCATATGCGAGGCAGGTCTTTAATACGTGTGACGATTACATCGGCACATCATCCCACATGGCCCATTCAGGTGTGTACGAGATACGCCGTTTTCTCGGATTTCAACTGAGTGAGAACACTTCTAGGCGACCAATTATATATCATACTCGGATGCAGTCTTCCTATGCTCCTCAGACCGACAGGTTCTGGCGAATATCGAATTGTCGGCGACGTATACGTACATGGCATGATGGATGGTGAAGGCATTTTAGGCCCTCTTCCCTCCCCATGGGTAGTGCGGGTTGTGCGGGATATTGATGGAAACTGGCAACGCCTCTTTCTAAACATGGAGACCCAATCCAGGACGATGAAGACCCTAGAATGGCAGGAATCCCGTTAGCATCGGGTTGGGCGCCCGTAGAGGACTGGGAGAAGGCACAGGACGACCCACGGGTTTGTGCAAAGTTCCACAACAGTCAGACTGGCGAGGCCATCACCTCAGATCCGCGTTTATTTCCTGAGGCCCTATTAGCGCGAGGCGTTCAGCTTCAGAGCATCACTCTTGTCTGACTCTAGCTCTTGGGACTTCTTCCCTATTGAAGGAGGAGTTGGTGAGCTGTCTCGTGAATGCTTTAGTGTTCTTCTTTCTCCTTTTGTTCTTGGTGGATATGCGGGACACCGCGAGGGGCCTTGGGAGGCCCCCATGTTCAGCCTCGCTGCAATTTGAATCAATGAGATTGTTTGACCAGTGATGAAGATGGCGATGAGGAGGAGGAGGAGCGACGGTGAGTGAGCGGTGAAGCCGGAAGACAAGCTGATATTCCGGTGTGGCCAGGAAGTCAGACCAGACTGATGACCATTAGCATAGGACTTTCTTCTCCTCAGCCACACCGGTCAGCCATGAGGAGAAAAAAGGCCCATGCTAATAATCATCAGTCTGGTCCGACTTCCTAGGAAGCCTTGAGCATACACGTAAGGCAGGGTAAATCTGGAGAAGCGAATGCATCTTCGACAGCCAGTCTCGAAGCCTTTGACTCGCCAGAAAGGGCAATCGCCGAGCTCGGATAAGATGCCCAGTCATGCGCCCTTTGCCCACTCTCGTGACAGCGCAGATGTTCACTGCCGATAGTCTAGTTTGGAAGTCTCGAGTTGACACGACGGGAACAGGGCGTTGAAGGGTTTGTGAGGCATCTTGCAAGGCTCAATGTTTGATCTACAGTACTAGCATCAAGTCACTCCGGGTGTAAATGCCCAGGTGCTCAATAACGACACTACCTAACCTGAAGGTAGACACCAGACCCTGTCGGGCTGCCTGCAAGGGACGGCGGGCAGCTCTAGCGCCTGGAAGCCTAAAAAGTGTCCCCCTGAAAGGCCCCCGAGTGGAACGTGCCCGCTGTGCATTACGGGGGGTGTTTATATCAATGTAGCGGTGATGTGGGGTCGGCTACGGGCAGGGCAGGGCAGGTACGGGCGACTTCGAGTTGGCATGCAAGACGTCACACGAGAGAGCGCATCTGATCTGATAGATACTCTCTTCTTTCATCTTCACCCTCTTCAGAGAGTCTCCGCAACTTGCCACATTCCCGGCATTTCGGTCTCGCGGCGTCCAGTCTGCAGTCTGCGAGTATCCGCCAGCTGGCTCTTGGATTCGCCCACCAACCAACCGATATACTAGAGCGATCGGTAGGAAGATTCAGCTTCTCCCAGGGCGCGCGACAGTGGCTCACGCTTGGCTTCTTTTCTCTTCGTTCAGCGCGGACTAGGGACGCCATTGACCGGTGTTTTGGCTGCTTCAAGGCACTGCACAGACGGGATACGCATCGCCCTACCAGTCCAGCATCGAGTCAAGCTTCTTTCATGCGCCGCTGCGGCTGTTACAGCGGCGCTTCAAAACCCCCTGTCGTCTGCCAGGTCTGGCGGGGCCAGTGCGGTAGCTTGTGGCTCGCTGGCCGAAAGACTCGCATCTGCAAATCCATCAATCCAATCCAATCCACTCGCATTCCTGACCAGGTCCTCTTTCGGGCAAGGCAGGGCAACGTTGGAAGGTCGTGGGTGACCCGGGCGACTGGCCCGTGACTGCAAGCGCCGGTGCTGTGACCAACTGGCATAGCATTTGCCTACGAGTAGCTCCAGGGTCTGTTCGTGTTTCCTTCTCACCTCAGCCTCGAGGCTATTGCTCTCTTTAGGCTGCCAGACTTTGTTTGCTGGCGGTTAGGCGATTCATTGCCGTCGTGGTCAAGCTTTCAGGCTCTCTTTGTCATTTTCTAATTTGCTTCTCCAATTTTAGTTCACGACTGGCCGGGCTGACGCAAAGTTGAAGTCGACTATCCGAGGCAAACAGACGTACCTTATATATATGGAGCCCTTTGAGCAGCATCGAGCACACACGCCTGGCTGAGCGACAATGAAGAGTGGCAGTGACGCACCACAAAGAGACACAAACAAGTTATCAAAGCACCGTCGCCGCGGCAAACACTAATCCACTCGCTCGGTCGTCTGCCTGCTTCCTCGCTACCT
Source organism: Trichoderma parareesei (assembly GCA_001050175.1). NCBI lineage: Eukaryota > Fungi > Ascomycota > Sordariomycetes > Hypocreales > Hypocreaceae > Trichoderma > Trichoderma parareesei. Next base: position 57,222 of record LFMI01000491.1, on the reverse strand, counting down.
CGTGTTCGTCCCACCAGGACCAGCCCTATCTTTCACCCGCAATCCGCTCGTCTTCATGAACAAAGGTCCCCCCATGAGAGAGGCTAGGCTGGAAGCAAGGCTGACGACACCCCATCCTTCGTCACATTGCTCGTGCTTCGGCATCTCTTCATATTCGCCGACGTCGCTCCTTTCGCTCATGGGCTCCAAGTTCTCCAGACTCCCGCGGCGCAGACTTCGGAACAGCAGACGATCTACCATGCCGCAGACAAACAGTAAGCGCGCAAAGGGCCGTAGGCACCTCGTTGACGGGCTGCTGATTAGGCGCTCTCGCCAGCACGGTGGTTCTGACAATGACGGCGACGGCGACGACAATAACGGCAACGCTGATGGCGACAATGACAAGGCCGCTGCGCTCCGGCTTGTCAAGGCACTCGACGCCGAGGTTGACGAGCGGCGGAGCGGAGATGCCGCGGGACATGTGCAGGGGCCGCCGCGCGGTCTCCGGGCCGGGGACGGCACTCTGGGCCTGCCACTGGACCCTGATGACGCCGGTGCCGGAGGCCCAGTATCGGTACCAAGTCTAGATGACTACGAGAAATGGCGAAACGAGGTTGTCTCGAGGGAGGACGACCTGTCGTTTGATGCCCGGTGCCGCTCCCGCGCAACGCCCCAGGAACTCCGAGTTGATGGCATTATCCGAAAGATGCGCCGGCGAGACGACGCTTTCTTTGCGCGCCAACCGCCGCGAAAGGGATATAGAGGTCAGCTGCATACGCGCTTTGCTGGTGACCACTTTTTGGGCAATGTCGACCTCATCAACAAGACGGCGCTGTTCCAGATTGCTTCCAAAATGCCCAAGGGTGCCCACCTGCACATTCACTTCAACGCCTGTCTCCCACCAAAGGTGCTTCTCGATATTGCAAAGGGCATGGATCGCATGTTCATTTCGAGTTCTCTCCCCCTTGTCCGCAAACATGAGACACATGGAGAGGATGAGTATGAAAATTTCCACAAATGCGAGATACAATTTTCCATCATGAGTGTTGAGAAAGAGAAGGAGGATCCTGGCGACCTGTTTTCGGCCGACTACAGACCTAGACAGTCGATGAAATTCTCCGAGTTTTTGCGTCGGTTCCCTGATGTTTATACAGCGGCCACGCCTGACGAGTGGTTGCTGCATAAGCTCATGTTTGAGGAGATGGAGGCTCACCATCCTTATCAGACAGCCTCTGGGTGAGTTTGGCCTTGCCCTGTCATCTTGTGGCATCGACCCATCTCGTTGTTATATACGTGTCAAGACTGACAGCCGTTTCTCTGATACAGCGCTTGGGAAAAATTTAACGGGAGGACACGCATGATGAAGGGCTTGTTTAATTATGAAACGGCATACCGCGCTTATACATATCGGTGCCTCGAGGACTTCGCCCGTGATAATATTCAGTACGCTGAAATACGACCCAACTTTATGATGAGCAACCAGCTCTACCACGATGACGGCACCGGTCCCATCAACAACGAGGGCATCATGTCCATAATCATCAACGAGGTGGAGAAATTCCAACGAGACATGGCTAGACAGGGCAAGTATTTTGGGGGGCTCAAAGTGATTTACTGCACGCCACGGTCTATGCCTCGGCCAGATATCCAAGCTGCCCTCGCCGAATGCATGGAGTTCAAGAAGAAGTGGCCTCAGTGGATTGCAGGTAAGCAAGACACTTGTTTCTCCCTTTCTAGAACCAAGGCTCATTGTGTTTAGGTTTCGACCTGGTTGGGGAAGAGGCAAAGCCAAATCCTCTAAAGACGTATACTCCCGAATTTCTGGAGTTCAAGAAGAAGTGCGCCGAGCAAAACCTCGACATCCCCTTTTTATTCCATTGCGGTGAGACGCTCGACATGGGCACCGACACGGATGGTAATCTGGTCGACGCTCTGCTGCTTGGCTCGAAGCGCATTGGGCACGGCTTCGCCCTGGCAAAACACCCTTACATTATGCAACAGATGAAAGCCAAGGGCATCTGCCTGGAGTTGTGTCCGATTTCCAACGAGATTCTGGGGCTTACTCCACGAGCGAATGGACACACCATGTACCAGCTGCTGGCGAACAACGTGCATTGTACCGTGAGCTCCGACAACGGTGCACTCTTTAGGTATGCCGCCTTTTCTGCTTTCTTCCCCAGACCTCGTGGCTAACCGGAGCGAAAGATCTACTCTGTCTCACGACTTTTATCAGGTCATGGTGGGCAAGGCAGACATGGGGCTGTACGGATGGAAGCAGCTCGTCATATGGAGCCTCGAACACGCGTGTCTCAGCGACAAGGAGAGGGAGACAATGTTTCGTGAGTGGGAGCAGCTGTGGATTGAGTTTCTCGAGTGGGTAGAGAAGACTTTTGGTGATGTCGACGACGAAGCCAAGATTTGAAGTTTGATCCATCAAATAATGCCTTTGTATTTCTCTGGTTTTGGAGGCCCGCGTGATGGCGTTTGGTTCTTTCTTTTGGGTTGAGGTGTCTTGGGTGTGTTGCGACTTGAAGACTAGAGGGGGGCTATGCTGGGGCGTTGTTTGCTTGCACAGCCGGGTCGGCGGAGTACCTTGTGAAGATGAGGACTGAGCGCAATTCTTGTATATATCTTTACTTTGTGATATCCTGGGTGCTTATCAAGAGTTTGATGGATTGGTCAATATGAGGTTATGAATGCATTTAGACCCTTTGAGGGTTGCTCATATATGACGACTGTTTTATTTGGCTAAACTTTCGCACTGCAGTCATTATTATACCTTGTTTGCACACAACATTATATAGACTTCTGGGTTGTGTGATCTAAGGGGAGGTACAATGAGGTTTATGGAGAGCACTGGAGGCATTTGGTTGTCGATAACCCCGTTGGAGGCCTTGAGAGCCGCCCTCGCGCACTTACGTACATACATGGATTATCGAGTTCTATGGGTTGCTGCAGATTCGGGATGCACTGCACGCAGCTGCATGACATTCGTCAGTGGAGGCTTGGCGCTAGGCAGAGGATGAGAGGGGTTCGGACGGCGGCTTGATGATACTATTCTACTATTCTACTATTCTACCGTTGACTTTTTTAAAGTCTGAGTCTGAACAGCAAAGTTGCGACAAGGTCTCTGACTTTCTATATCTCGACTTGATATATCCACGGCAATCGTATCCCCTGGGGTATTATGGTTATGGTCGAAATGTACTTGGCCATGGCAGTTTTGTTGTAACGAGTCTCAAGCAAGCATCTCTCTCACACTTTATGACAATTGGGCCATTCAGCCTGCTAGAACTGCACTAGATGTAGAAAATAAACAACCAAGACTCTCGAGACTTTACCTGTAACCAACTTTAAGCAATTGAAAGCAATTACTATACCCCGTGGGGGAACTATCATTCTAATTACTATCTATATTGTTAAACGTCCAGTCTCTATAACCTCATCTCGTAGATCACTAATCCTTTCGTGGTTATCTACTTAACAACATCCAACTCTACCTGTCCAGATACGGCGTCTTTTACCACTGCATAGCCTCCTGCGCGTTGCGTGTGCAGCAGCCATTAGGGACAAGACGACGCGAGCTGAAAGAGCCAAAAGGTCCAATGGCCTTTGAGATACAATAGAATACAATTGGAGGTGCTGCAGCATCTCCCACCAAATACCCTGGCCTGGTTCAACGGCAACGACGTTGCCCTGGCTGTGCCTTCCCAAATCTTTCGATCTACATGCATGTACAAGGGGACCACTATGGCTTCGACAGCACAAAAAGATTTTTCTCCTCGTCATCTTGCTCTCTATCCTCTTTGCATCGTGATTATTGCCCAGCATCAGCGATTGTCGTCTTCATCAATCTTGTCTTTCAGCCCGTTCTTGATATTAGTCCGTTCCTGACAATACCCCATCTTGCGTGTGTGTTTCCGTCTTGTCTCTCCTGTTCCCATCTCGATACTCATCTCCTCACCATCGAAGCATCATCACCACCACCAAATGTCCAGCCCAGGCGACCCCGGGTGGAAATGGTTCCCCAACGACAAGCCCTCGTGGCGCCTCGACGTCGTCACGCTGCTGGCCGTCATCGGCGAGTCTGCCATCGCCGAGCACGCTCAAGCCATCACCGCGTCGCTGCTGTGCATGCTGCCTCGCCTGCTGCCCGCGCCCCAGGCCCTGCTCAAGCCCTCGCGCCCGACTCGCCTGCCCGAGACGCACGCCAAAATGGCCGGCGTCTACAGCGGCACCATCCTCGACTCGGTCGGCTTCTTCGCCAACATCATCACGCCCCTCGACGCCCTGCCGCCGTACAGCTTCCTCGTGCTGGACATCCAGCATGCGCCTAGCGTGCCGCCACCCTTGACCAGTGCGAACCAGCACCATCATCACCATCAGCAGGGCAAACGCGGTCTTGCTGGCTTCTTTGCCGGATCTGTCCCTTGGCGCCGGAGACGGGGCGCGCCGGACGATTCTACGGGCAGCCTCTCCAGAGCTGGAGCCACGGAAAAGGCCTCGCAGCATCGCATCACGCCGTCGACGCTGAGCGAGCCGCCCCACGACGTCGACATCGAGTCCCAGTCGAGGACCCCGACTGTTCACTTCAGCCCTGATGTTGAGATCGAGGGCCATCCCGGACCGATCCGGCGACGCACCACGGAAAAGGTTCAGGATCTGCTGTCGACCGGAACCATGGCCGTGACAGGTGGCCGGCCCATTGTGCCTCCCAAGCTGTTGTCGCCTCTCCACCTCCTCTCTGCCTTTTCCTTCCTCCTCAGCGCCGGCATTCTTGTTGCTGCCGTCAGATGGAAGGACGGCGTTGCCATCATTGCCATCACGCTCATCTCCTTGGCATCCACCGTCGTCGGTTACGCCTCCTCCTGGCGGCCAATTCTCATGCAGCGCAGGCACACCAACGACGTGCCCAGCGGCGACGTCATGATACGGACGCGCGAAGGAGCCTTTGTTCTGGTTCGCTGCTCCGAGGACGTTGCTCGTGAACTTTACTCCGGGACCGAGGAGTGCGAGTACTATGTTGGCGAGAGGGCCTACAGGGTGTGCATGGCGCTCGGCACGATTCTTCTCATGGTCAGCGTCGTGCTCCTCGGCAACTGCACCTGGAACTCGCAAATCTTTATTGGAGGATCGTACATTGTTCTCAATGGGCTGTACTGGGGTCTCGGCATGTTGCCAAAGACGTACTTCTGGGACCTCTCGCGCTATACCTGGCGCGACGCCACCGAAGAGGACGGACAGAGGGCCGATGCCATCACGGACAAGGACGACGAGCGCGAAGGCCACCCCAGCTTCACGCGCACCTTGTGGTATGCCATTCGCGAGACAAAGGCCATAGGCTGGGTCGAGCGGAGCGGCGCCGCGCCAGGCACACCGCAGTGGCAGCAGTGGCTTAACGAGGCGCTGGAGAATGCGAAGCTAGGCAATCGCGACTGGGAGGCCGTCAGGAGGAAGAATGAAATCATGACCCAGGCGAGCAAGGACGGAGGCGATCCTGCGACGCAGAGAGCGCCGGCGACGGAGGT
>LFMI01000491.1:8360-32902 GCA_001050175.1 Trichoderma parareesei | reverse complement strand
AAAAGGGGGGGGGGGGTTTTTTTTTTTTTTTTTTTTTTTTTTTTCGTTTCTGCGATACTAGGGTAGCCTTGTCCTGGAACAACAACTGCAATGTTAATGTCCATGAGTGAGTCTCTGAGTGACTGGATAAAGGGAAGACTCTCTTTCATTGTGTACCACGATATGAGTAGCAAGACAAACAAGTCTGCCGCTTTCCTCATGTCTGGTTAGTGTGAGAGTTGTGTTATGATCAAAGATTCAAGGTAGGTATTCGGCTACCTACCTAGTACTAGATCAAAGGGGAATATGGTCGTAAGCAAGATCGGTCGATGCCGCATGTGGAATTTGCCCTGCCAAGGAATCTGCCAAGGCATCTGACATTGAAAATGACATTAATCTGACATTGAATCTGACCATCTCACTTATAACTTGCAAACTTCATACAAGATCCCTCTAAAGTTCAGCCTCGTCGCCAGGCAAGCTAACAATATATCGCCAAAACGTCAATCCCCAGCCCTGAGAAATGCAGGCAAACAAATGATCTGTACCTACCTACCTTATGCGCTAGAAATCCGAACCCCCCCCTTTCAATCGGAATTGGACTGAGTGCGGATTTTCAACATGTGCCGAGTAACCGACTTGATAAACACGCATCGAATTACATGTGCAGGAGGAAGAGCTTCAAGCCCACAAGCCCAAGCCCATCGCTTTCCTCCCCCGCATCTCGACCCCGACTTTACATGATTCTTCCACGTCGAAGTTGAAGAATTGAACAAGATGGCTTCGGAAAAGAAGACTGTTCTCATTACTGGGTCCGTTTGGAGCATTGGCTGTCATGGATCTTGTCCGGCTTGAGCGTTGCTAATGCGATAATACTGGTATTAGCTGTACGCCTGGAGGCATTGGGCATGCTCTCGCCCTCGAGTTTCACGGCAGAGGTGCGTCTAGAAATACATACTTTGATTCTCCCTAGGTAAGGGGCCGCCTTTGCTGATTCCCGCGAGTCTGGCATCATTCATTCAAAAGGCTGCCATGTCATTGCCACGGCACGCAACCCGGATGTCCTCAAGGACCTCGCTGCCATGGGCATGAGCGCCGTCCAGCTCGATGTCACCAACCAGGAGAGCATCACTGCCGCCAGGGACGAGGTTGCCCACATTACCGGTGGAAAGCTCGACATTCTCGTCAACAATGCGTAAGTCAACGTACTACTTACGCACATGGCATCACACCCCTTTGTAACTTCAACTACTAACATCATCATCAATCATCATCGTCATACCTCGTCAGCGGCCGGACTCACACCATCCCCGCCCTCGACATCGAGATAGACGACGTCCGCCAAACCTACGAGACCAACGTCTTCGGCCCCATGTTCACCATCAAGGCCTTTGCCCCTCTGCTCATCGCCGCCCGCGGCCTCATCGTCAACGTCTCCTCCATCAGCTCCATCAGCGCCTACATCTTCGGCTCCGTCTACGCCTCCACAAAGGGCGCCATCAACAGCTACTCGCGCGTCCTGCGCCTCGAGCTCAAGCCCTTTGGCGTCCGCGTCATGGTCGCCATGGCCGGCACCGTCCGCTCCCACATCGCCAGCCACCCGCACCGCGCCCTGCCCGCCACCTCGCTCTACCTGCCCGTCAACGACTACTTCCAGCGCAGGCTGGTCTTTAGCCAGAACAACGCCACGGTCCCGACAGAGGTCTTTGCCAGGAAGCTCGTCTCGGCGGCGCTCAGGGGCGAGGGTTATCTGGGCGGGTTGGTTGGGGGCACGCCGGACTGGTTCTGGGCCGGAGGGCTTTCGACAAAGGTCTGGCTGTTGTCGTTTTTGCCGGCTTGGATGTCGGAGGGCATTATTTCCATGTTTTTCGGGGTTGCTGGGCTGAAGAAGAGGCTTACTGAGGCGAGAGAGAAGCAGTCTTGATGGATTGATTGCTATGGTAGAAGAATGAGTTCAAGGCACGCGTCTACTTGTGGTATCAATTACAGTAGGCATACATAAGAGGAGCAATAGAATTCGCCAGAGGAATAGCAGGTTCTCAGTCAACTCTCATACTAGATTCATCTTTACTTCTAGTTTAACCCTCTCCCTCCTCACTCGCCTCGCTCAACTCATTCATAAGCTCCTTTAGCGAAATCCCCCATTCAGCAGCCAATCCTTCCTTCCACGCCTCTACTGTCATCTCCTCTCCGCCTCCATCTTCAGAATGTCCATACACCACCTTCAATATCCTATCATCATCCTCTAGCGGTCTCACATCTATCGGCAGCCGCACCCTCTTGGCTTTGCTGCCTAGAAAGAAATCGTCTCCATGGCAGGGGATTTGCAACCACTTGTGCTTTGCGCTGCACCCGGTAATCTTGACGCCAGACCCGGGGTTGCGAAGCCGCCCAAGGCAACTGCCGCAGAAATCCTGGTCTGAGCAATAGATGCAGTGGTAGAAATCCTCGCCACTATCGCTACTATCGGCCCATTTCCTGCAGTTTCTGCCATCTGGCGCGCGCCCGTTGCAGGTCCAAGCCCAAGTCGTAAGCTCGCTAAGGGGTGAGATGCGAGATTGGAGGAGGCTGTACGCATATGCGGCCTCGACGTCAGTGGCATCGACTTCGAGTGTGATCTCTTTCGTATCGGCTCCCGCAGCAGAAGCCATGAGAACCTCGACCTCCGCCGCGGCAGCTTCTATGCGTTGTCTCTGCTGTCTAGAGTCCGGAACCCGGGCCTTGACGTCGTGGATGATCCGCCTAGCCAGCGTAGAGACAATCTTCAGCACTCGCTGTTTGCTCTCGCCCGTGCCGTCGAATTCCGTGACATCACCAACTTCAAAGTGTAATGCTTCCGTCACAGCATCCGGCTGGCCCAGTAGAGACAGGGCTACCACCGCATTTCTAAAGTCCTGATCATGTTCCAGCGTCTTCTGGACAAGCCAGAGTCCGAACGCGTCGTTCCCAGGCATGTCATCGGAAAGAAACTGCAGTCCCTGCTTCATCCTCGGCCTCAACCGAGATCTGGCAGCCTCTCCGTTGCCGCACAGCACGGACACGACTCCTAAAAAGCCAATAGCGTCGTTCTGGTAGAAGGTGCTGTCGGGGTCGGAGTCGGCAAGCTCGGTCAGCTTGGTGAGGGCATTGCCATGGTCCAGCTGCTGCGAGCCGTTCATGATGATCTGAAAGTAGTGGTTCGCCAGCGCCGTGGTGGCCTGTTGGCGCATCAGCAGGGCATTGATCCCGCCGACGTGGGCAAGCACGTCGCGTGCCTCCATCCACAGCTGTAGAGCCTGGTTGACAGGCTCGGCACCACCGGGCGAGATTCCGTACGTGTACGCAGCAAAACCTCGATGGCAGAGGAGCACGCCACGAGCTTCATCGTCAGCAAAGCGCTGATCTCCCTGTGCCGTCCTCGCAGCACTGCTCTTGCCCGACATGAGGTTGTCTGTAGCCTCCTTCATGGCGGCCACAATATCTCTGAGCAGATCTGAATTCTCTTTGGCCATGGTGAGCAGCACTGGAACGAGGTTATAATGCTCAGAGTCCCGTGAAAACATCTCGAGAGTCGCGGTCATATCTCTCTTCCCCTTTTCTGAGGCCAGAGCGCTTTTGAGCCACTGCCTCGCTTCTTCTGCGCTCGAGAAGCATAGCCTCGCCTTTAGCCGACCCAGCTTCCCGGACCTCGCCTGGGATATATCGTCGCTCTCGCAGGCGATCGAGTAATGCCGGTCCGCTTCATAAAAGTCACCGGCTTCATACGCGTACTGTCCTAAGAGCAGATGCAGACGAACGATATCCGCTGGTTCCGGCTTCGGCGCGGCATCTTCCCGTTTGGCGGCCTTCAGCGCCAGTTCCATCTGAGCAATGGCCTCCTTGGTCTCGCCTTCTCTATCGTATGCCATCGCTAACCCTTGGTAGCACAACCAGCTGGAGCCCTTCTCCATGATGGCGCGCTGGTAAAGGGATATGGTCACCTCTGGCCGGCTCTTTTGCGAAGTCGATGCCTCGGCAAGGCGTTCGTACCACAACGAATCGATGTCCGAGTCGACAAGACCCAGGAAGTCTTGGCACCAGGCACTTACTCGGCTCCAGTCCACCTCGCTTCTATCCGCTGAGCCGGCATTAGAAGATTCGTTGTGGTTCTCGAGCCTTCTCTCGTCCTGGTTTATCATAGTTTTCAGTCCTCAGTATCTGAGAGCCAACTTATGCGAGACTTCAACTTACAGCCTTCATGAACTGCTCAAGCCAGCCGTAAGCGGGCTCAACCTCCCAGCTTCTCTCCCTCAAGAGGCCGCATACGACGACTCTCACCCACTCCTTCAGGTACCCCCTTGTCGGGCTTGAGGCCAGCTGGACCTCGTCCCGCCACCTCTTATCGAGCCGCCGCATGACTGCCGAGTCCATCAGCCACTTCTGCACGTCCATCATCTCATCCACTGTCCATAACACGCGCTGGAAGCTCTGCTTGTGACGCCGAAAGACCTCGCCGCCCTTGAACAGCTTGTATAGGTTCTGTCCAATCTCAAACTGCTCGCTCGGCATCAGCGCCCCTTGATCGTCGTCTTCGAGCTGGCGGAGGCGGCTCAGGTGATACGGCAGCCAGCCGACAAGGTACGCCCCAATCTTCTCAGTCTGCTCTCTATGTGGCTTGTTCAGGTATTCAAATGCTCTGGTCACAATGGTATGATGCGCCTCAAACTCGTCCACAGCAATGGAGGCCCTGCTACCGCCGTGGAAGGCGTTTGCGGCTTCGTCATCCAGGTTGAAGTTGAACTTGTCCCGGATCGCCTTGTGCGCCAGGTCCCAGAGGAAGTGTCCACAGAGCTCCTGGTCCACGTTGTTGATGGTAATGGTCATGCTGATAGTGGCCCTGTCCTTGGACTGCGCTGACCGACCGGAGACATTCACGTCCTTGCGCAAGAACTCTTTGACGCCATCCTGACCAAAGACATATCCATCGTCGAGCTTCAGGACGGCCGAGTATTTGTTTCTAATGATATACTCCATGGATGCAAGAGACTCTGTCTCAGAGCATAGATACTTGGAACTGTCAGCCTTCGTCACCGTTTCATGAGGAATTACGTACCATGGCAGCTTCGAGCTTTTCCAGCGTCATGGGCTCGTTGGTGAACAACACCCACTTCAGCAACTCATTTAGCTCACTGATTTCGTCTGCCGTCAATGATCGCTGCAGGCTCTTGATGGCTGCTTCGTGGCTGCTCATCGACTGGTCCAGCATCCGGTCCAGTTCCCGGATGGCCGTACGGGTGCTCAAGAGGCGAATGACGTCTTCCAGGCCGAATTGCAGCCGCGAGTAGCTGCCTTCGACGTTCTGAGGCAGCTTATCAAGGATCTTGTCTCGAGCTCTCTCCTGGTCCGAGTTGGGCTTGGGATTCTGCAGCATGCCTCGTTGGTTGAGCGCCTCTTGTATGATGATGCACATGTCTGGCTTGTTGTGCTTCTCCATCTGAATCCTTAGAGCGCTCCTGGCTCCCTGCCAGCCTGCGAACTGATCATCTGTTCCGCTCAGTAAGATTCGCACACGGTCTCCCGAGTCCTTCGCCATCCGAGCACTGAAGACGAAGTCCAGTAGCATCTTGACTTGCTGATCGGGCAGGTTCTCAAGGCCGTCAAAGACAAGAGAGTATGTGGCGTTTGAACCGGACGCCCCGATCTTCAAGCTCTCCCAAAGGCTGTCTAGGCTGTCGACGCTCGCTGACCGGCGGAAAGCAGCAGGCTCTTCATCACACGTCTTGTTCAGCGCCTTCTGCACGGCGACGTCAACGCGCGCGATCTGAAAGGCCATGTACTTGAGCGCCGACTGGATCGAGTTCTTATCGTCGTCTGCTTTCTTGGTGCTGGTCGGGAAGAAGTAATGCGCAGAGTATGTGCGCCCCTTTTGCTCCTCTAGGCTTCTGGTGATGAGGGCAGTGGCGCAGGTCTTGCCCGAAGATGGAGGGCCGGTCACGAGCAGCAGCCGTTGTGCGTCCCTGTCTTTATCTTTGCTTCTGTCTTTGGATGATGTCCAGGCAGCGTATGCCTCGTGCGTCCAGATCCAGGCCCCCGTCTTGCTGCGGCACTTGTCTATGAGGTCGTTGCACGTCTGCGTGGTGTTTGTGTCGAGACGGACCGTCGACGGCACACCCAGAGTGTCGCGGATCTTGATGAGCGCCTTCATGCGATCGAGGTCGTCCTTGAGGGTTTGCATTCCTTTCTGCGTCTCCTGCACTGCCTGGTGTGTCTCCTGGGCCGTCTTGCCAAAGACGATGGACTGCTCAAGCAGCAGCGAAATGTCTTGCCGCGTCTCCACGACCGCTGCCAGTGTAACAGTCCCTTCGACGTCGCGCTGTTGCTGCAGAGCTCGTCGAAAGTCTGTCATCTGGGCGGCCAGGCCCGAGTCGTCGTCGAAGACGGACTTGATCTGCTGGAAGATGCGGTCCCGTCTGCGGCCTTGGCGATACTTGACGACATGGGCGCAGACCTTGACGAAGTTGACCAGGACCAGATGGATCTGCTGGATGAGCAGAGGGTCGGCATTGCTAATCGTCTTGTAGATGTGAAACTGGGAAAGAGACGAGGACACTTCGCCAAAGACTTGGTCGATGGCGTCGTTGTAGCCCTTGATCTTGTCGGGGATGTCGAAGACGAAACAGAGGGCAGAGCCGGTGATGTTGGCTGCCGCCTCTGGAATCGGTATCTAGATATAGATACATCTATCCATCAGTGGGTGCGACTTCTTGCGGGGACGAGATGCTGATATAGAGAGGTACAAACGACGACGCCTGGGATGCAGCCCCAACAAGCATCTTGAGGTATTTCAGAGACTCGAGGCCCACGCTCTTTGCCTTTTCCCACTTGGCATTCTGCTCTTCGTCGCCATCTTGGGACGACCCCTGGTTGGCGTTTCTGATCTTGTCTTGCACGTCGTCGAAGCTCTTGACTTTTTGGCCCTTTTGCAGGGACTCTCCGCAGATGCTCTCAAAGTCTTTGGCTGCGGCATCCCACATCTGCTGCATGGATAGAAGCCCCTTGGGCGGCTGGTTAGACGATGCGTCGCCCGCCAGCTGCTGGCCTCTCATGCTGCTGCCCAGGCTAATGATAGAAATTCTACCTAGTGGTTGTTTCCTTTGAGATGGACAGTGAGCAAAATCCAGTCTTTACGCATGGCACGATGGATCAACAAGCACTGCCTCTGCTACCCCGCAGATCGCGACTTGACCTACCTATCGTTACCTAGCATACCGATAGATAGGCAACAGGGTAAAAGAAAGAAAAAAAAACATAAACGGTTAGCTACTGTAGATTCAGGAAGTGGTTATACAGCTATATGGATATTTTATATAGGTACCTATAATAAGACGGAGAGAGTAACTATGACTAGACTGATGTAGCGATACGAATTCAGCAGAGAATAGAGAGTAGAGAATCTTTTGCTAGATAGTTACTCCTAGTTTACCTATTGAGATCTGACAGGCAGCAGTGTCAATTTTTGCCCCCTTGGCAAGGTAGTAACTAAATGCATTAGAAGTACCTGAGGTAGGTAATTCTTTATCCACAGGGCCATGGTATAAGCTCATGGCCAGCCTCTATGCTTAGAGACTGGAGAGCATCTAATGTGATTCCTTCTCCTTTACACCCGTGTTTGCATGTCTATTGCCTAACCTAGCAGGACAAGCCATGTTGAGATCGCATCGGGTCGGGCCGGCGACCCTTTTTACTCGCCGCTAGTCCTTGCTACTCAAGAGCTAAAAGAGACGCTTCCACTCTACTTTCAGAGACAAACAAATGTTTGATGAACACGAGACAAATAAACTGCGGTTACATATCTCGTAGTGGTGCTGAGAGACTCTATAAGATGCAACCCTATGCTCTTTAAATAAAGGTACCTAAGGAGATTAATCGCAATAACAGCATGTTGGTAGAGTTACATAAGCCATAGTGTCCATACAAGACTCGCAAATGACTTGAAAGCTAGGCGAATCCTACCTTACCTTGCCTACCTAGTCTGAACATGGAGACATTCAACACAAGGCACACAGCTCCAAGTCCAGACTCTATCGCTTGAGTGTCACCCTGGCTTCTACCTTATTGTTGAAATGGCGTTGTCACAGAGATGAGCGGCACTGGGAGGATAGGATAATCAATCACATCACATTGCAGCCCGAACGTGTATCACATACCCACGCTTGATCGCTTCCTGGCAAAGATCTTAGCAGAGACGTGACATTGCAGCCTTGGTAGGTACAATACGACGTTGGCTACCTTATACACTCATGCAGCCCCGTCACGATGTGCTCCCAGCCTCTCCACCATTTTGCTTATGCATGTGTCCTGAAAGGTATTGCAGGGACAAGGGCCTTTGCTACCCTATGCCGCCAATCAGGAGGGTTCAATATGACTTTACGCACCCATCACTCAAGGTGCAGTATTGCTTTATATCACGAGTGTCACTCTTTGACGATTCCTTCGGATGGAGCTGTATACCTATAACAAGTAAGCTCTACTCCATTGAGGCACAGCTGCAACAGGGGAACTATCTACATCCGGGCATATATCTTGCAGCAAAGTCGCAAGGAGCCTGTCAGCTGAAACGCTGTGGCTGTTATACATGGCCATCACTCGACTTGGCTTCGAATCTAAAGGCTGCTTCCGTACCCTTATTCGATCATATGTGCATGCCTTGGCTTGTGATTGGAGCAATAGAAGCAAAAGACGCAATAATCCTACATAAAGTTTCGCTCCAGCTAAACATCCCCGGAGGTGATGCTTACTCAAGGAAGCATCATGACGCTCTCACGTAGCCTGAGTTGTGATATAAGAAGGCACGGCCGCTCTGGCATTGATATCCTGTAGAGTTCAAGAGAACCAGCCTTCCCACTGCCCTCGTCTATTTGAACTCAACTCCATGATGAAGTTCCTCCTCCTCTCTTTCACCGCCCTCTCCTCTCTAAGCAGCTTCACAGCCGCTCAGATCCTCAACCCTCCCATCTTCAACCCCCTCGACCCCCGATTCAACGCCTGGCAAGCCCCCGGCGCAAACGACTGTAAGCAAAGCCCCCCCCCCCCTTAATTCACTCTAAACCAAACATTTGAAAAATAGCCCGTGGCCCCTGCCCCGGCCTCAACTCCCTCGCAAACCACGACTTCCTCCCCCGCAGCGGCAAGAACATCACCGTCATAGACCTCCTCCGCGGGACATACGCGGGCTACCACGCGCTCCCGGACATTGCCCTCGCCGCGGGTACAGCCGAGCTCGCCAAATCATACCGCCTCGCCGCGTTTGACTTGCACGAGCTCTCAAACCACGGCTTCGTCACGCACGACTGCAGTCTCTCCCGCGGCGACGCCTCCACGCCCAACAACAACGACTTCAACGCAACCATCTGGTCCGTCCCCCTTGAGGTCCTAAAGAACTACTCCACCATCACGCCGCAGGCCATCGGCGCAGCCCGCACGGCTCGGGACCTGTATGACATCGCGCATAACCCCGACCAGCAATGCGGCGCGCGGTCGATTGCCTTTGGGGCCCTGGAGAATGGTTTCCTGCTGCAGGCTCTCGGCGGGGAACCCAAGCTGGAGTGGGTGAGGAGCTTGTTTGAGGAGCAGAGGATCCCGACGCATCTTGGCTTTGTGCCTGGGTCCGTCTTGGAGATGAATCTCGAGACGGGGCTTGCTGTTGGGCTGGTGTCGCTTGTGTCGCAGCCTGATTTGGTGGCTTTGCTGGGGAATACTGTCATCAAGACTCCAAAGGTACGTTGAGGTTTTTTTGTTCAAGTTGCTTTGTGTTGTTGTTGTTGTTGTTGTTGTTGTTTAACTGACGCCTATGTAGGATCTCCTTGCTGAGGTGTTTCCCGTCAAGAACTACGATCTGACGTATCTCCTCAAGGTTATTGGCCTGGCGGGATTTCCTCCACTTGATTTGTATCTGCTCTTTGGAAAGTAGATGAAGTCAAGTACGGCTGGGTGCAGCCCTTCAGTTGACTGTGTGTACCTAGGCAGATGTCATATGTCCTGTTGAATATCAACTACATTAACGGTTTCCCATTCCGTGTCATGGTAGTCATGAATGATGAATAGATATATCTTTGCTCTCCTGGAAATCATCTCACTGTCGTGTTTTGTGTACCCTTGACTCCAAACTGCAGCAGGCCAACCAAATACAGCAACCAATCCCCAAACTCCATGCTCATCAACAAACCCCCATTCTTCAACACCCATCCCCCATAACTCCTATAGATCTTGGACCCTAATCCTCAAAACCCATCCATAAAAACACACTGGAGCAAACATTGGGAGACTGTCTCATCCCTCCATTCACAATCTAGGCCTCAGAAGTGGCCTCACCAACACCATCAGCCTCCAATATCTTCTCCAAGTCCCCCCTCGGGCGACACCCCAACCCCAAAACCCGATCCCTCACCCCAACCAAAGCCCTCACAAACTCCAACCCCTCACCACACAAATGAACCGGAAACTTCTCCAGGGGCCTCTCAAGAAGCTTCTTATGCCTCGCAACTTCGTACCTCGCCTTGGCCGTCTTAAACAGCATCCCCGTGTTCGCATCGCTCCCTTCGCCAGACCACATGACGACCGCCTCCGCCTTGGCGTAAATCTGCAGCATCGTCATCAGGCTGATATGCTGGCTGCGGTCCGCCAAGTCCGTCCAGTCCACGCAAAGAGCGTCGATCCAAAACGTCCGCGCTTCCGAGGCGTCTCGAAACCGGCGCAGGGCGTTGAACAGGCTCGTCGTCACACGCAGACTCGTGCCGTTGAGGAGAACCACGTGAGTTTCGTCCGCGGCAGCATCTCCCCATACATACGACAGGACACAATACAGGCCGGCATCCTCCAACTGGATGGATTCCAGCCAGAGGGCGATTGGGTCCGCGTCGTTGGCGGCGGGCAACACCTTTAGGAGGCGGATGCTGCCAGCCGGGAGGGGACGATATATCCGCGACGCAGGTCGGGGCTTGGCTGTCCCGTAGATGAGGCTTGAGACGGGGCGTCTCTGGAAGCCGACGTGGGTAAGGGAGCTCATATTGGATGCTTAGGGGCTCCGTATACGGCGGCAATTAGTCGTTGTCGATGGGTTGGAGGGTGATCCTGAACTGTATCCCACGGGGAGGCCAAGCATCACAGATTCAGGGGCATACTTCGATTTATATAAAGCCATTCCATGTTGCAACATTGCACAGCCTAGAGTGTCAAGCTTCAGGGCGAATCTTGCGCAGTTACCGTGCAGGAGCACTACGAGTCGGATGAGGCAGATAGGGCTGTATCTAAGGTTTTCGATGTGGCTTCGATATATCTCTCCGTAAGAGGGCAATGATAAGCATCTTTCCACCTTTCAGCCCCAAACCTTCGTTAACTAATACCCCCTCAACAAGTTGCTACTACAGATTCAGGTATGATCATGTTCGTGAGAGCGAATTACTCTGGTAAGGATTCCAACCACTTGTGTAAAATGTTGTCCGGAAACTGAAACAATCGCAGCTCTTCGCACTCGATGTCTTGACATGATTATTCACATCAACGCGAAGGCTATCAAGAGCACCACTACCGAGAATACCTTACCAAAGAGTTCGCCTTCCGCAAGGCAATTCCAGCATCTTTCAGGAGACCGCTACTGAGTAATACCTCTCCCTGCCATTGCTGTATCGGAGCCACCCAGCAGCAGTGAGCTTCTTCTTCCTTCCATCCATACAGAGGCAACCTACCCTGATGCAAGGCGTGACAAGAGGCAAGTCTCTCCCATCATCGCAAAGACTGGTTTCTTTGAATGACAAATGTGGCAGCCGACAGACTCCATCACACACCGGCTCAAGGTGTGAAAACCGACAGGCACAAAGGACATGTCGAGCAAAAAGGTTCGGAATCATGTATGATTGGAGCAATACAGCTACATCATCACAGGACTCGTTGTACATCTTCTCCATGCGTCTTCTCTAGGTGATGCCTCCAATGCCCTCTCCACCCTGCTACTCCTGGACCCAGCACCCTCATCAGTCCTCCTCCCACGCCTCGACATCATCATCATCATCCATATCGCACAACTTCTTCACCGCAGGCCCAACGAGTTCTGCACCACCCATCTTCATCAGCAAACTCCATTCACCAATCCTCATCTCAAAGAAAGGAGAAGACTCACTGATGGCAGTATTCAGCCCGCAGGCCTCAACAACGCAATCCTTGGCCGCCTTGCCAATCTTGGTCTTGTTCTCGCAGATACAAGCCACGTCCTCCAGCGCGCACTGCGTCTCCTTCTGGATTCCGTCCTTTACGCACGGCACGCAGCACGGCGGCAGGTCGTTGATACTCGGCGGGTTGGCTGGCGGTTCGTCCTGGGGGGCAGCAGCGGCCGTGGAGAGGCGAGTCGTGCTGTTGGTGGCGGTGAGTGTCTTGTTGGCAAAGTCGTTGATGGAGACGACGTTGTAAAGAGGAGATGGGGTAGTAGAGTTGGAGGGGACGACGCCGGCGAGGGGGGAGGCAGAGCCCAGGATGGCGAGGCCGAGGACGAAGACGAGTGAAGAGTGCATTTTGGATAAGAGATATTGGATTAATAAGAACTGTGTTATAAGAATGCTGGAGTGGTCGGTAGGGTAGAGCTGGAGCGGCGAGAGAGGAGGAGGTGAAGAAGAAAAGACAAGTTTGTTGTTGTTTGTTTCGCGGAGAAGATGCTTTATATAGTTGCCGGTAAAAAAAAAAAGAAAATGAGACGGAGAAGGAGAGCTGAACCATTCAGGGGAGGAACAAGAGATGGTTGGACAGCTCAGAAGGACAGCTCAGAAGGAAAGCCCAGGTGAAGAATCCTCTCCTCCCCTCTTCTCTTGCCCAGGTTTATCAGGGAGGGCTGATGGAGCAAAGAGCCAATGAGGAACACAGTAGAGCCATCGGAGGAGAAGGTGTCAAGTGCGAGTTCTCTGGTTGGGATAAGGAGCTTGGAGTGAACTCGGTTCATCTCTATGGTATCTATCAGGGCAGTTCTTCAGATAAACTCTCTTCTTGTTTCATCAGCACAAAACAGAAATCTCATCATCACATATGCTCTGAAGAATTGGTCTGATGGTCCCGTCCTGAATGATTCGCGCTCAATATTTCAACAAGTCTGCACGACTATGTCTAGCCTAAGGGTCAAACGCCCTCCTCAACTGGGTATACTATCATGGCTCGCATGAGAGAAAAGAAAAGGAACAACACAAACGTGGGGATAAAACGAGGCATTGATATACCTGCGCTCTCCCCACCTCACAGCAGCCTCTTCTGCTGCGTAAAACATACACGCATATTATTAGTGTCGCTGGCCCCCCCCTTCCCTGATGAATCGCATCCACCCTCACCCTCGTCGGTTTATCCTTCGACTCCCAACGGCCAGGCATACTATCCAACCATCCGGCAGAACGCTCCCTAGGCTTCCTTCCATCCAGTCGGGCCCTCTGCCTCATACAAGCCCCTCTTCGAAATAACACGGCCAAGACCTCGGTGGATCTCGGCCTGGAACGGCTCAAACGGGATGCGCTCCCCATCGATGCTGATGTAGCCATCTTTCTGATTCCTCGGGGTGATGCGATACGCCGAAATCTTCTTGTACGAGACGATGGGGTTGTCAAAGAATTTGCCAGTCTCGACGCTGAGCAAGGCTTTCGTGACGGCCATTGGGGAGATGTTGGCCGGCATCATGACCAGATCCATAAGGCCGTCTGTAGGCAGGGCGGCGGAGAAGAAGTTGGCATCCGGCGACATGTAAGCCATCTATACCGTCGGTTAGCCATTGAAATGGTTTTGATAAGATTCTTCAACTCACGTTTCCAACGTAGAATGTGCCAATGTTGTCGTATGACTGCGTCTCCCAATCCGCCGGCACCTCATCTTGAACCGTTCCGTATTTCAGCTGCGGCAAGCCCTCGGCGCCGTCCGTCACCGCATCCACGCTCAAAAGGCTATGGTCCTCGACGTGTTTTTTGTAGTGCTGCTTGATCATCTCTTTGCCGTCGACCTCCACCTTGACGGACAAGTCAAATGGATAGCACTTCTTCTTCAAAACGCGTGTTGCCAGGCCAATCTCGAAGCGCTTGTTGCCCATCCACCGCATGTTCTCAGTCCCCAAGTCACTCTCAGCAATGATGCCCAGGGATTGGGAGAGGAATGACAGGACACGGCGATCACCCTGTGTGATGGAGACGAGATCTAGCGGCATCACCACGCCTTTGACAACGGCCAAGGCAGACACCCCGGCGTCATTGCTTCCATTGCAGTTCAACGAGAACGCATTGCCAGATCCGCAGGGAATGTGGCTCACCGCAATCTTTGCCAGCGCCTTGGCAGCATCCGGCCGCTTTCCGAGCCCGTTGAAGATTTCGTATGGCGTACCGTCTCCCGACAGCGCCATGATGGTGTCAAACCTCTCAATGTCCACCTTTTCGGAAAGTTCCGTAGCTTCACCGCCTCTGCTCAGAGTCACCACGTCCAACTCCATCCTCGCCGCCTCAAAAAATGGCTTGACATGCTTCTTCCACTTGCCCAGCGCCCCTCCAGGCCCCGAATTGGGATTGATCAAAACATACGCTCGCTTCCGGGGCTTCGCTTCGCCATACGCGGCGGCGATGAGTGCGGCCACAAAGGCCTCGGGCGACGGTTCTCCGGTCTCGAGCTCGGGCGTAGGAAGCGCAAACGTCCACTTCTGCAGCTTCAGCGACGACTTGCGCGGGGCCGCATAGTCGACCACCAGAGCATTGTCGCGGACCTCGGCCCACAAGACGTTGTACAGAGGGATCGTGTGCTTTCCCTTGCCATCTGCAGCCTGCCAAGGTAAGCAACCGAAGCAGGATATGTCCTCAGAGGGCTGCTTGCCGGCCTTGCCCTTGGCTGCCTTTTTACGGTTCTTGCCGTCTGGGTCTGTTAAGAGAATCACTGTCCGTCAGTTGTCCATTCCAAACTGGTCGCTGTGATGGCGGTGATCTTGCCCGTCTTGCGTACCAAAGAGGACCAGGTCCTTGTCGCCAATCGTCAGCGTCTTGTTGCCGCCCAAGCCCAGACGCATGCCAATTGCCTCGGACGCTCCCATTTTCGTCGCGCCGTTCATGTCCGCCAGGCGTACGGCGTCCTGCATCCGGTGATGTTTTGGAGGGAGGAGGAGATGGTTCGGTTCGCGTCACGTTCGGCGGCCGAGGGACCCGAGAAGGCGTTTCGCGGGATGGTGGGAAATTGCAGAAAAGCGAACCCGGCTAATCAGAGGACCGCCCTTGTGAACGAGTGGAATTGGAAGAGAAATGGAGGAGGGGGAAAGAATGGGAGAAAAAGGGCCAAGAGCGCCAGTAAGAAGGGAGTCTATATAGGATGACGAGTAAGATGTTTGAAGAAGCGTCAGCGAGCGTGAGATTTTGGTGTTGGAAACGAGTGACAATTTAAGGTTGGGATAGGG
Organism: Trichoderma parareesei; assembly: GCA_001050175.1. Classification (NCBI taxonomy): domain Eukaryota; kingdom Fungi; phylum Ascomycota; class Sordariomycetes; order Hypocreales; family Hypocreaceae; genus Trichoderma; species Trichoderma parareesei. Next base: position 17,520 of record LFMI01000491.1, on the reverse strand, counting down.
TCCGTCGAGAGGAACAAGCGGTGCGAGAAGACTGAGAACCAAGCGGGAGGCAAGGGGAGAAGAACGGAAAAGAAAATGAGTAAGATAAATAAAAGACGTTGGAAACACCCCTGTGTTAGTTATGACGCCGTAAAGATGGACGGGACGGACGCGCAACGCAACGGAACAACGAGCTGGTGATGCAGGTGACAAGCCGGAAGCTGTCGGCGAGGTGCTCAACTCACATACAAGCCACCTGCATTCATTCAACCGTTAGGTAGCCCTCCAGCTCCAGCTCCAGCTCCAGCTCCAAGCAGCTCCGATAAGGGGGGATAAGGCGCCCGAGAGGATCCGCTAGCAGCCAGCTAGAGAGAGCACTAACGAGACCTGGAGCCCTGCAGCTGCATGGAGTGCCAGATCTCAGGGCTTCTCCACAGGTCAGGGGAGCCGCCGTTCCGAGGGGACCTGAACATTTTCCCTGTTAAAGCTGCGTACATGTACGGCTTCCTATTGGAAGGCTTGCGAGACGTCGTGTCAAGTGATCAATCTTGGACAGATGCCTCAGGGACTCATTAATGCACTGTTTGATTCTTCTATCTGGGCGCATATGTACAGGCTTTGACTCAAGAGGTGATCCAACAGTATCACCCAAGGTAGCCGCTCTCAGACAAGATGAACAATGACGCAAGGCCAACAACGATCGAGTATCAACGGTTGCTCACGATGTCATCTTTCTGCAGCAAAAGACGCTCGGATCAGCCAGGTGCCTCTGCTCACTACTCTCAGTCCATGTCCAATAATGCTGTGCAAACAGACAAACGCACGATACACTCGAATCTCTCCATCTTCATCTTCATCTTTGTCCTCATCTTCATATCCAGCCTGAACCCCAGTAAATGCCCAAGCTCAACTTTTATGTATTGCATCCGTCCAAGCCACCCCAAAGACAAGAAATAGCCTCCCCAGTAACCCATCTCTGCCCATAGAGTCGTCCGTTCAAGGTGCCCTCTATCGACAATCCATTGTTGACCAGATGTGTATGCCGCGTCAATGTGGATGTGCCTCGTACAAAGGTCCCATCATCCATCTACCAAGTCCAGTCTCCTCCGGTAACCATTCCATCGGAATACCAGGCTGCAAACATCACTCTCACGTTTTTTCTGTTATTCACCCTGATTGGCCGCTTCCTTCACGAATCAGGGTGTCCTACTCGGAAAGCCTTGTAACATTGGGCCACTTGGCCAATGCTGCCTGCCTAAACGCATTGACTTCTGCGCTCCTCCACGACTTGAGGGTCTCCAGAGCGGCTACGGCATGGGAAAACGTCGCATTGGCATGATCGACAAGGCCAGCAACCTCCTTCTCGCACTTTGCCAAGTCAACGCCCAGCTGAAGCTTGGCCTTGATGGCGGAGAGCACATGGAGGGGGCTGTCCTGGTGCTTTACCTGGAAGGCCTCGTTGAACTTGCTCAGGTCCGCCGTCTCCTCGGAAGGCTTGAACTCCGCCTTCAAGGTCTCGAAAACCTTGGGCGGGAGGTCTGACGGGGGGTTGTCGAGCAGCTTTCGGAAGGCGACGACCTGCTCGTGCACTCTCGGATTCTCGGCGTCGATGCCCAGGGCTCGGTTCAGGCACTGAAGTGCGAGGACGTATTTTTCTGCTCATTCGTTAGCCGCGGTCTCTTCAGAGCGTTTGACAAATTCTGGCTTACCTCGGCGCATGTAAACCTCGAACCCGGCAATCTGCGCCTCGATGCTCTTCGGGCTCGACTGCAGCATCGGTCCCAAGAACTTCATAGCCTCACCCAAGGGATTAGTCGTTGCCGCCAGTGTCAAGCCCAGAGGGTCCTCGTCCTTCTTCTTCGCGTCGCCTGCCTGGCCACCCTTGTTGGGATCCTGCTTGGCCTGCCTCTCCGCCTCCTCGCGCTCAAGACGCTGCTGCTCCTTTCTGGCCTTCTTGGCCGCCTTCTTCTTCTCCAGGGCGTCTTCTTCGCCCACTCCATTGGTTCCGTTGGCGGAGGGCTTCTCTGCCATCTTCAGGTAGAGATTGACCGCGTCGAGGGCCACCCTGGTGTAGACTGGGTGGTCCCGGAAGTGGTCCTCCCAACGGACCATGTCGATGTAGGCTCGGATCTGACCCTTTCTCAGCGAGAAGCTGTGGAAGTCAAACTGGTCATCCTGCCAGACGTCAAAGATGTTGTTCAGGGCATGGAATCGCTTCAGTGCAAGGCCGGTGTTGCCCTGCCTGGCATAGGCCTCTCCATCCTCCGTCAAGAACCAGATGCACTGCATTTCAAGCAGGTCCGCAAGGGGGCCGCCGACAGTTTCCGCTCGCGTAAAGAGGCCAACCGTCTTGAGCGCCTTCTCGTTCTCGTTATTCCGCAGCTGGTACTTGGCACACTTGCTGTTGATGTATCGGTCCTTCAGGTCGAGCTTTCGCGCCGTGTTCATCATCTCTGCGGCCGCCTTGATGTTGCCCTCGTGCTTCAGTATCCTGGCCTTGGTCATGTGGAAATCAACGCTCTTGGGGTCCTTCTCGATGGCCCGGTCGACATACTCGTGGGCCTTTGCCAGATCGCGGCTCATGTGGTAGTTGTAGTGCTGGGCCAGGTAGTAGAGCGCAGCGGCCTCTCCCTTGTCCTTGCTCTCCGAGTCGATGTCCTGTGACGTGATGTACTTCTCGGCAATCTCCCTCAGCGTGTCCTTCTTGAACGAGTCGGAGTACAGGTGCTTTAGGTTGGCAAACAGAGACGGAACTCCCTTGTTGAGCATGAGCGTTAGGTACGATTCCGCGACCTGCCGGAACTCGTCGCCTACAAACAACTTGTTAGACAGCTCTTCGTTCGAAACAGACACTCAGTCTCAGCCGAGATTGGTTACTTACCGCTGAGGAAATCGAGAGGGGCTCGTCGAGCAATGTCGCAGCGGGGAAACTTGGCAGCATACTCGTCGTAAATGGCCTTTCGTGCTGCCGCATCGTCGGCAGGAATCTCCAGGGCCTCTTCCAGCTTCTCGTAATACAGGGTGTGCTCCGAGTTGCGGTCGAGAAGGAGTCGGTAGACTTTGGCAGCCTCTTCTTTTCGTCCCAGCTTGAGCAGGTAATCGGCACGGCACTCCAGCACCGCCAGGCGATCCAGGTTGTGCTTCGCGGCCGTCTCCAAATGGTCCAGGGCCCGCTGGTAGTCGCCCTGCTCGGCAATGATGGAGTTCTTGTACATGACCGCCTCGGAATGCTCAATGTCGTATCGGGAGGGCGGCGATTTGAGGGTGCCCTCGTATGTGGTGAGGACGTTTTCTGCCTCCGCAAGGTTTCCAGCCAGATGGTGCGCAATCGCCAATGCCGTCCAGCTAGATCGCAGCTGCGGCCTAGCCTGGAGCATAGCCGTCCGGCTCTGAATGTAACCCTGGTAGTCACGAACGTGCACCTGGAGAATGGCCAGATCCCGCTGAATCTGGGCAGAGCTGGGATCGAGCTTGAGCGCAAACTTGTATGCCTTGATCGCCTCCTCAAAGTTCTTGACCGATCGGTACAGCAGGCCGTAGACGTGCCAGCAGATGTGGGACTTCATGTCCACCGTCAGGGCCTCCTTTGCGAGCGGGAAGGCCTCATCGGACTTGCCCTGGCTGTTGAGGATCAGGGCCTTCATGGCCATGGTGTCTCCATGCTTGGGGTGCTTCTTGAGGATCAGATCGGCCGTCTTGAGGCCTCGCTTGTACTGCTTGTCCTCGAAGCTGCGGATGATGGTCCGGAACTGCGCCGCTTCCTTCGGCGCCAGTGGTTGAGGCATCGTGACGAGAGTGCTGGCGACGGCTCAGACTAAGAGACGGTTAATGAACGGGCTCGATGGTTGCGCGATGGATAGTGCTGGTTGTAGCCGGACAGGGAGGCAATCAACCAGGCAGCACAAGATTCGTTGTCCTCGAGTCGAGACGAGGCAAGCTTCAGCCGAATCAGCCCAAGACGTTGCTAAGGCTGTATTTTACTGTCGCGTGGCTCGAGGGTCAGGCAGGCGGAAGCGGCCAATCGTAGTCTGGTAATGCAGCAGAATGGCGTCTCTTGTGCACAATCGAGGAGGTGTCGGGTTTGCCCTCGTCTGCGGCCGTCTCGAGCGTCGGTGCGGATTCTCGTCAGGGCTGAGCGGGTGCCTGGAGTGCCTGAGTTGGAGGCCAGAATTCGGCGCAAGAAGCACGGCAGGACAGTGGGCATGGCAGCCGGCTGCACTTCGGCGCTGGCCTCCATTCCTCCGCCAAATCAGAGCCACGAGGGTTGAAGGGACACCCCACCATTCGCAACCCCGCCAAAAGAGCTCCAGCTGCCTCTCTACCTCTACGCTACGAGTCGAATCCAGCGAGTTGGAGACCAGCTCTCCTGTAAGACTCACTCGGCCTGGACGGAACTATGCGACTGTAGGTAGACGGCCAGAAGAGATGGCATTGAATGGTCCATCTATAAGGGAGGAGAATGTTTGCCCTGTGCCCTAAGATTGGTGTCTCATGAGTGCCGGAGAAAAGTGGCATGACGTGAAGCTTACACAGCTTCAACTTTAGAACTGGATTAGATGAAGAATGGGGGGTATGTCATTTACACTCAATGAGTGCATGTAATCCTAATGCTACATATGTCGTTATATACAGGTTTGATATCTATGTCCAATTCATAAGGTATATTCAATCCACGCCCAACATCATACACGCTGCACCACGACTCTGCAGCAGACAGGATATTGCTGATGGCCATGATGTCGCCTGTTGTCACAGGTCGATCTCACCCTGTCCTCACTTGTACTTCTGCGCTTCCCAATCGCCCATAGCATCCTGCCAGCTCTGCCCGGAAGCACCGCATCTGCCTTGGATGACGTCCCACGTTCTGTTGCGCACGATATTCTCGACGGCTCGTTCCTGGCGCATGAGAAGGGCGAGGGACTGTGTTCGAGGTTCCCGAGGGAAGAATCGTCCCGAATAGGGATCTAGGCGTTCGTCGACAATGCGCTCTCGATTCTTCTGAGTCTCCAGCGCTATCACGGCGGCCTCTGGGTCCGAGGGATCCGGGCTGGTTGCGACGATGCCACAATAGCTGAGCACGTCGGCTCTGGCCTTCCACGAGGGGAAAAGGACTTCATCTTTGAACTTTTGACATGCCTCGGGATCGATTTGCTCGGTGAACGATCGCGGGGTGCGTCTTGATGTCGAATTAGGATCGAAGCCCGTCCGCGCCGGCGTTACCAGGGCATTGAGGTTCTGGGTGATGGAGTCGTCTATTGAAGCTCGTGACAGTCGCAAGAAATCTGGCAAAGTCAGTCAACATGGATGCCAGAGAGAAAAACGACTTGGCGTATCACATACCACGAACCGTACCAAAGGAGAAGCAAAACTGAGGCGACAGGCGAGGCTGCTCGGAAGGCTGCGACATTGTCGGCTCCCGCTTCTCCGGACCACCCACAGCTTCCGCCGGTGGAGTGGCGCCTTTCCACAGAATGCCCGCCACAGTGAAGTGGGAAATGGAAGAGGTCTGGATGATACAAGGTATTCTAGCACGGCCAGTGGGGGCTGTTCTCGTCACGATTGTCGCCGGGGATATCGAAACGAAATGGTTGCTTGGGTTGAAAGAGTGACGCGAGCACCTTTGAAGACGTATGACATCTGATGCGCCTCAGAGGTGCAGCCGCCGTGCCGGGAGAACTGGGGCGAATCTCGGGCCAACATAGACCCGCCTCGCTGGCCTGGTGCTTCTGACATTTGGGGGGGGAGGGGCGTACGAGTGTTTTCAACAGCGGGAATATCTGGGCTTCAAAAAAATATAAGCGAGAAATGCTGTGCTTTCAAGTAATCGCTCAAGAAGGCGAGGTAATATTGGCAATGTCGTTCTAGAGAGTTTCGAAATGCATTCTTACCAAGCTGCCAGGGACAAGCCCAAGAGAGCACCACCAAGCTTCAGGGCACCTACTACTCGTTTGTGCTTAAGTGGAAGAGCTGTAAGGGTTCGGCTATAGACAGCTGAAGAAGGCATGCAGCCCTGCAAAGCGGTGCTAAGGTACGCGTAAATCCGAACCGAGATTGGGACACTGCATACGCACCTGTACGGTAATCGATGGAACACGGCCTCTTGTGGAAATCATGACGAGCTCATGCTTGCTTACTAGCCTCATCTTCCATGTGAAAAGACGTGGACACACACTGATGCCCTGTTCCGTACATGTTGGCCATCTGTTCTTAACAGCCATGAACTGTCAGGCACCAGCAGCAGCAGCTGTTGAACCAACAGATGGACCCTGTGGATAATAAGCATCATCTTATGCGTCTCAGGGTCTCTCCAAGGGGAAAAAAAAAGCATATCCCAAGACAAAGACAAAGAAAACAATGACCACTTCCAATCTCACCCACATGGAAATCTGCCTGCCTCCCGCTGCAGCTGCAATTCCGGCTCGTACTCGTATTCCTCCCGCCCGCCCTGATGAGCGCCGCCCAATCGCAGCGGCAGCAACGCACTAAAAGCCCAGGTTAACGCACCCCACACGGACGGCGCGCAACCCAGGCCGGGTAACATCGATCTCCCCTGATGACGATGGAGGCTTGTCGCGTGGCCAAAAGTGAGTGACGTGCTGGAAGCTGAAGTTGCCTTGGTATTACTGATTTCTACCTACGAACCAGACCTGTTGGTTTCTAGAGACTGCGTCTTGCATCGATTACACGCTTGTAAAGGGGCCGTTTCAGGAGACTACCTACCTAGACCTCTATTCTTCATATGCATATTGACTCTGTCTGTCCTTTAGTTCATCTCAAAATCGTGGCTTGCAGTGTAACAACGCCTTTAAACCACAAAGCAAGCATCCAAACCAAGGCAATCTGGAAGGGATTCCTGGCGCACTGCCTGGCAAGGAAGAAACTAGTCCCTAACCAGGATCTGCACACACACACATCCAGCACCCGGATAGTGGGCTTGCCTCCTTTAATAACAGAACCACCAAGTCTCATCTCATCTAAGAACCTCTTTCTCTTTTTCCAAGACACAAGAACCCGCAATCCTCTTCCCTCCCTTTATCTTTTGGACCCTCGTCTTCTTTCTCTTCTGCATTTTCTTTTTTTTTTTTTTTTTCCTCGAGTTGCCCCCCCTCGGACTTATCTTCTCCCTTGTAACCTTATAATCAACCCTCATTCACTTTCATCATAACGACATACTGCTACCATCATCACCAACTGCTTTTTATCCTTTTCAGTCGCATCATCGACTCCGCTCGGCGCTCCCAACTAGCTCTCCCGCTCTCGGGCCTCCTATAACCGATACAAGCGAGCGCGTGTCCTCTTCACAAACCTCTCTCCTCTCCGACAAAATCTCCCTCCCGCAACGCGCTACCTAACGAAACCTCAACAAAACACCGACAGCAAAGATGGCGGACGCACAGGCAAGCAGCGGCACTTGGTCCGCCTTCCTCAAGGTTCGTCATCCCCAAAGTCCTCGCTAATCTTCTTCTTCTTCTTGTTCTCCCCGGTACTAACGAAACCCTGTGTCAAAGTCAATCGCCTCCTTTAACGGCGACCTCTCCTCCCTGACGGCGCCCCCCTTCATCCTCTCGTCCCAGTCCCTGACCGAGTTCTCGTCCTACTGGGCCACGCACCCGCCGCTGCTCACGGCGGCCGCCGCCGAGCCCGACCCTGCGCGACGCGCCATGCTCGTCCTCAAGTGGTTCCTCTCCACGCTCAAGCACCAGTACGCCTCGCGCAGCGAGCAGTTTGGCAACGAGAAGAAGCCCCTCAACCCCTTCCTCGGCGAGCTCTTCCTCGGCACCTGGACGGACGAGGCCGGCACCACGACGCTTGTCTCGGAGCAGGTCAGCCACCACCCGCCCGCGACGGCCTACTGCGTGCGCAACGACAAGACAGGCATCCAGCTCGAGGGCTACAACGCCCAAAAGGCCACGTTCAAGAGCACAATCATTGTCAAGCAGATTGGCCACGCCGTCCTCACCGTCCCCGTCAAGGGCAACGGCGACGACGACGACAAGAAGCTGGAGCGCTACCTCATCACCCTGCCCTCGCTGCACATCGAGGGCCTCATCTTCGGCGCGCCCTTTGTCGAGCTCGACGGCTCCAGCCTCATCACCAGCTCCAGCGGCTACACCGCCAAGATCGACTACAGCGGCAAGGGCTGGCTCTCGGGCAAGAAGAACACCGTCGTCGCCACCCTCTACCCGACCGACAACGAAAAGGAGGTTCTCTACAACGTCACCGGCCAGTGGACCAAGGAGTTTGAAATCTACCAGGGCCCCGCCAAGAAGAACTCAAAGGCCACCCTCGTCGCCACGTACGACGCCGCGGCTACCAAGCAGACGGAGCTTGCCGTCGCGCCCCTCGACAAGCAGCACCCGCTCGAGTCCCGCCGCGCCTGGAGCAAAGTCGCCGACGCCATCCAGCGCGGCGACATGGACTCCGTCTCCGCCGAAAAGACAAAGATCGAGCAGGCCCAGCGCAACCTGCGCACCAAGGAGTCCGCCGAGGGCCAGCCCTGGGAGCGCCGCTACTTCAACGCCGTCGCCGAGGACGAGACGCTCGCCCTGCTCGGCAAGGCCGCAGGCGTCCCGCTCGACGGTGACAGGGACAAGACGGGCGGCCTGTGGCGCTTCGACGCCGAGAAGGCCGCCAAGGCCGACGCCGAGAAGCTCACCGAGGAGCAGATTGCGCGGATCGAAAAGGAGATGCTGGGGCAGTAAGATGACACGTGTGTGCTTTATAACCTACGAGCTGGGCGACGATAGACGGCGCAAATGTTTTCGATTGATATACATGCAGGAAGAAAGAAAGGAAAAGAAGGAAACGGACAACAGATGGTTTATAAGGATAGTGCAATTGAACTGTTCTGTTCAGTAACTGAGCAGTCTCGGCGAATACAGGGGCCAGCATTGGATGTGCTTCCGTAATACACGATGAAGGAAGGTCGGTAGGTACGGATGGATATTGGAACTTGGAAAGATGGTATCAGGCGAAGAGAATGATGGGTCAACTCTGCCTACGGGTATTCGAGTACGCTGACAGTTTACAAGAGTGTAATTATCCTTAATGTAGAGACGGAAGAGTGCTCTTATTTACTCTTTTTCATTTTGATCCTATGAATAGTGTCACTACTATGTTTCAATTGTAACCACTATTTGAGATTTTTTTCTTCTTCTTCATTCGTTCCAGTCGGCCAAGG
>LFMI01000488.1:8437-20449 GCA_001050175.1 Trichoderma parareesei | reverse complement strand
AAAAAAAAAAAAAAAAAACCACAACTTGGAGACTGGGAGCAAAAGGATAAGATGGCATCTCCCAGTACTCTGACCAAGCAGCAGAAATTCAAGGGCGGCGTCTGGGCCGTAGCCTTTGCTGCTGTGATCATGGTTGGAACCCTGACGGGAGCACAGCTCAAGTCGGACAAGCAGAAAGAGCAGGTCAGTAGAACCTCCAGCTGTGCTCTTTGCCGTTTTCTCACCTGTTCGGTCAAACATTTCGTTTTGCCGCTCTCCGCAACCCCCCCTTCCCTTTACACGAGAATATACATAACCTAACTTTCACTGGTAGGCCATCAAGGAGTTCCATCAGGTTACCCCTTCAGAGCAGATTGCCATGCTCCAGAAGCAGCGAGCCATCCTTGTCGACCAAAGGACAGCTCTTCAGAAGAAACTGGACGTATTTAAGGAGCGCGTCCGGGAAAGGCATCAAGCGCAGGAAGCCTCCAAGAAACCTTAGGGCGCTTGGTTTTCCTCCGTTGATCGTGCAGAATGCAAGAGAGGAGGGTATATCTATTCTCCCACGAAGGACTTTTGGGGGTGAACAAATAGAAAGGCTGGCCGCCTTTTCTCAGTCACGGCGGTACGATTGGACCACTTCGAAGTTGCAATGTCACTCGGATCAAAGGGCCGTCGCTGTTGAAGATGATTCACTGGCGCAGCCTTGGTTGATGGAACTTGTACTCGAATACGGGCTGATTCTGGAAAGCAAAAATCAAGATACCCATATAGAACTGCACTCAGCAATTGATTTCAACTCCATTTACCCTTCTCTGTGCATTTAAATCGTCTGGTTTGACTAGTTGAGCATTCTGTTCTATACATTATGGCATGCCGTTTATAGGTACCCAGCAGGTGTCAAGATTAAGGGCAATAACTTCAACACCGGAAGTGACGGGCCCATCCTACCGCCCAATATCTTGATATTCAAACGCCCAATTCCGAAACTTCCTAAGTGCTATCGACGTCCTGACCCTGGACAAGAAGGTGGTGTAAATCTGCCGAGGACCTGGGCCCTTAGTCCTCGATGCCCTCGGCGCTTGGCAGAGGAATGGCCTTGTAAAGGAGGATCAAGGCCGAGTGAGACTCGCCGCCGCCGGCCAAGGCCTCGACCTTGTCAACGGTCACCTCGGTCACCTTGTCGTCATTGAACCACCACCAGTTGCCGTCTTCCTTTTCCTTCTTGCCCGTTTTGGGATCCACAGATGCCGTCTTCTTGACATATGCCGTGTAATGACCGCTATCCGCGCTAGCGCCCTGATGGGTGACGACGCCGCGGAGCTCGTAGAGGCCTGACTGGTTCGCACCATCGTCGTCACGCAGAGCCGGATCTATCAGGGCGTTGAGCTCCTTCTTGGCGGACAAGAGAGCGGCTTCGCTCTCCGCCTCCACCTGAGCATCCGTCTTGTAGGTCTCGCCCATGACGGTGTCGCCGTCACCCGTCTGCTGCGACTTGCTGTCCTCGCCCTGCTTCTCCTTCTTCTCCTTCTCCTTCAGTTCCTTCTGCTTCAGCTCCTTTTCTGACGGCAGGCCAGAGCCGCCGGGAACATCACTCATGTCCTTGTCGTGCGTCTTCTTCCGGCGCTTACGGGCACGCTCAATGTCTTCTTCATCCTTCCGAACCTCACGGACCTTGTCGCGGACCGGTATCAGGGCCGACTTGAGCTCGTCTGAGCAAAACTCGACAATGTCCAGCTCTTGGGGAAACGTGACCTTGCGCATGATCTTGGCCTTCTTCTTGGTTTCCTTTTTCCAGAAGAAACGTACAAAGTGAACGGTGAGGTACTTGGGAGCTCGGGAAATCTTGGACGTCTTGGTGTAAGTGGCGTCACGGCCAAGCACCTCAGACCTCTTCTCCAGCTTCTCGCTAAGGGCGGCCAGGATACCATCCCTCAGGTGGTTTGTCTGACTGTCAATATGGCAGTCAAGTTTGTAAAAGGTATCCCTCGAGATGATGGGCTGTTCGCCACCGTTTCGGGCTTCCTCCTCATCGCACTCAAGGACGGAAGTGAACTGCCCCGCCATGTACTTGTCGACGAAGGAAACACCAGGCTCATCGGGGGACGACTTGATCGTGACCTTCTGGCCCAGTTGTTGAACGATCTGAGACCATGCCTCTTCAGCATCCTGCTGGGCATATCCAGAGCCGCTCTTTGACTTTTCGGCAAACTGTGGGAACACGAGCCTCAGCGCGGAGAGGAAGCTCATGGGAGGAATGGAGTCTTGCGTAGCACTCATGGTCTTGTAAAGGGCCGAGAGCTGGGCGGCCAAGTCGGCCCGCGCCGTGCCCGTCACTGGGTTGTATGTGCTCAACGCGGTTTGAAGTTCGGGGATGGAACGAAGCGTCTGCAGTGTCGAGTTCAAGTAGCATGTGTTTCCGAGATTGACGAGACCGGCGGGAATGGCGCCGACCTGCTGGGCTTGCTCTGCCTCGGTCATATCCTCGACGAACTTGATCTTCTCCGACGGACGAACGAGGTCACCGGCGCTCCCTCCTGGGGTGCCCATCAACATGATGTTCTGGCCGGCCTTGAGGCCCAGCTTGCCCATACTGGTGTCATCCTTGAGCTGGCCACCCTTGATGAGGATCTTTTGGCGTTCGGGTTCAACGTTGGTAAGGCTGAAGAGCTGGAGCTTGAAGTCTAGGCCTGTGGACTCGGGATCGACCTCTACTTCATATTTCTTGCCCTGGTGCTTCACGACAACTAGAGTACCACAACTCGCGTCAGTAGAGGCCAGACACACTCGTAGCATTCGAAAGGGAAAAAAAGAAAAGAGAGAGAAAAAGTTTCCGCAATCAACAAAACACCGGAAGCATGGCGGTGGTGGGGGTTCACAGACCAGATACGGAAGCCATTGTTGCAAGGTTCGCCTGAGCAGCTGCGGGACGCCAAAGGGAAGGGGCCCTTCTCTAAGCAAAGCTTGGTGATGGATGGACGTCGTGGTTCCCTGATATTGCTTCAGTAACGGAAGAAAATGAGGTCTCCAAGGCTGAGATGCCAGACACGGAGAGATGGTAAGGGTAGGAGAAGGGAAGAGAAGCATTGCGGAGCCTCGCTGGCGTCACGGCGGTGGTACCTGATGGCGGGCAAGTGTGGCGCATGCGGGTGGCGGTTCCTGACGACGGGGACGCTTCGGGGTCCTGAGATGCATTACATAACCAAGCACGTGAGCTCCCTTCTCGCGACTTGTGGCGCAAGCTTCAAGGTCGCTTACCTCATGCTCCAGCTAGGTAGGTAGGTACCTATCAGCTGGTGTTCAGTGCTGCCTGCGTCAGGGAACAATCAGGCCAAGCAGCGCCTGTAGATTAGCAGAGCTTGCCCCACCTTTCCGCCTGCTACAGACGTCAACCTCCTGTTAGTGACATGCGGACCCGAACCCCGCGGATTTCCCCTACCAGTGGCAGTCCACGTAACGAAAGCACTGCACCACTACCTTGCTTCGTACCGTCCCGAACCTCGAAGCCCCCAAGCTTCCGGACTCCGACACGGATTGCGAATAGCTTCCTGCAAAACATTGGCCCAGCCCAGGGCACGCAGCAGCCTCAGCAGCCATGGTACAACCCCCTAAAGCCGCTCGCTGCCTTCGACCCCGAGAGTCTTCCGCAGCCATCCCCTGAAGCTTGGCGACTTTGACCGCTGCTGACCGTGCTGTGCCCTCCAGTCTCAATCATTGCGGCCGTACCTCCAATGCGTGCGAAGCAGCCTGACTGCCGCCCTGACCCTGTCCAACTTTGCCTCGCAGACAACCGAGCGGCACAACGTGCCCGAGATCGAAGCCCAGACGTCCCCCGAGGTCGTCCTGACGCCCCTCGTCATCGCGCGTAACGAGAACGAGCGGGTGCTGATTGAGCCCAGCATCAACTCGGTCCGCATCAGCATCAAGATCAAGCAGGCTGACGAGATTGAGTCTATCCTGGTGCACAAGTTTGCCCGTTTCCTGACCCAGAGAGCCGAGGCCTTCTTCATCCTGCGAAGAAAACCGATTCCCGTACGTGGTTCCAGTACATCCGGGCTTCCCACGGCCGAAGGCGGCGTGGACTCGGCTTTGACGACTCGAATCCTGCTCTAACGCGCTGACCGACATAGGGCTATGATATTTCCTTCCTGATAACAAACTTCCACACGGAGGAGATGCTGAAGCATAAGCTGGTCGACTTTATCATTGAGTTTCAGGAGGAGGTGGACAAGGAGATCTCTGAGATGAAGCTCTTCGTACGTGACACGCTCTTTCTTGACGACGAGTTACTCCCGCATGCCAGTTTTGATCGTTCTATATATACTGACTTTGGCCTCTTCCTGTTTGCAGCTCAATGCCAGAGCACGATTCGTCGCCGAGTCATTCCTGACACCTGTGAGTGCGCCACTTCATCGTCCATTTCCCCCCTTTTTCTTTGCAGTGACTAATACTTTGCAGTTCGATTAGATTTGTTAAACAGTTTTGTGTTACTAAGGAGGGGAGGTGAAATGTTCATTGATAGGACTAGAGCGAACCCAAGTACTCATATCTCGATTCGGACGTCTTTCAATGTTTGATTCGATTGAGATTTTGATGTTCCATGAACATGCCATTATTTTTCTGCATGAAGTGATGAGGGTGACGAGGAGAGTGTGATGAGGTAGTCAACATAAACAAAGTATTAAAACTTACTCGTTATCGACAATATTACTTCGTCGAAATCGGCTTGGTTCAGCTCCCTCATTGTTCCCTGTCTGACCATTCGGATCCGAGGATGTAGCCTGCTCCATAAGCCCTCGTCGACCTTTGGACTCGTAATCGCAGCATGATCGATTGGGCTCAGGAATGCCGCAGCTGACCTGACACGATATTCCAACAAATCTGTTGCAGCTGTAGATGCGTCGACAGAATACAATAATCGCCAGCAGCATCGCCGGGCCAACGAAAGTCCAAGACTACGATGCTGCGAGCTCGGTAGATCTTCAGCCTCATGGTGCCCAACAAAGCGAATAACATCCAGAAACGGCCTCATGACTCCGCTGGCTCCATCTGCAACTCCTCGTTCTTGACAGCTGCCCCGGGCCGGCTTCTTCGCCGCTTAGAGCCTCTTGAGGCCTGGCAAGCCTGCTGCCAGTCCGGCAATGGCTTGGCCTGCCAGCTCCAGCTTCAACACCTGGCGGTGCGCACAAAAACAACTGCCTCCAGCTCACTGTTGCTGAGGCTACCCCACTCACGCATTGTTCAGAGATGAATGAATAACCACATTCTTCCCAGCCGCCCCTCTCTTCTCTCACTCTTCTTCTTTTCTTCCTCCTCTCACTCTTCTCTTCTCTTCCTCGTCTCACTCTTCTGATTTGCTCACGACCATATTTCGCTCTCTGAAGAAGCTCACCAAGCACTTTTCACATCGAAGCCCTCGTGCGGCTCAAAGGTATGCTATGCCCCTGTAGCGTGATGTGTTGTAGTATGGCAACGCGGATTACTGCTCTTTGCCTTCTGAGGAGCGCAGCGCTGTTTTCGTCCTTGCTGGGGTTGTTTGCTCTCGTCGCCTTGTTTGTTAACAAGTTCGCGATTGTGCTCCCGTGCCATCACAGACTGCCTTTGCATCCCATCTCTGCAACTTTTTGCCCACAATCCAGCAGCTTCCTGCCCAAAAAATGTTTCCACTCAGTCATCCGACTTGACTTTCTGGTGCCTCGCTAATCCTCTGATAGATCAACGTGGCCGAGATGGCTTCGAACCGCCCGAGTGATGTTCGCGGCATGAGCTTCGGCGAAGCACCCTTCATCGAACCTGTGTTGGAGACGACGCACACGGCGGCTTTTGCGGGTGGAGAGGCACTTCAACTGGCCTCGGACGCCTCTACCGGCCGCAGCTCGTCTAGCAGCACCCATAAAAGTGCAAGCCGCGGCGACAACATGGAGCCAAACCATCAATATGCGGTTCAGCGCAGCTCATTCAACCCATCGGCTCGTATTTGGGTCCCTCCATCGCTGAACCAGGTGAGTGAAGTGCTGCGCTCCTCTCTCTGAAGCCACCAGACGCTTATCCTTCCCACCCTTGTTTCTTCCCGTTGATTTTGTCCGATCATTCTTCTTCGCTTGATGCAGGCTTGCTAATCCACAAGTAGCTGAATGGACGAGAGGATAACACTGCCCCTCTCGTGGTTGGATATCCACCCAACTACCGCGTTGCGAACTCGCATCAGAAGCACATCCAGGATCAGGTCCAGAGCTACACTCAAAGCCAAGTTCAAAGACTGGCTGAGAACCAGCATCCCAATCAGTTCGACCTTGTTTCCTTTGCCTTGGCTCACACTCGAGGCCGTAGCCAGGACACACATGCGGGCATGCCTTAGGAAGGCGCCCCAGACAACGGCGGCCTCGGCGAAGCGCAGCCGTCGGTGCAATATCATCACTACGACGGCTTCGAGCCTGCGGCGGCAGATGGTCCAGGTATTCAATATCCGGCTTCCTTCCAAGCCCAGACTCCGCCCAATCGCTCGACTGCTGGACTTCATCAGCAGGCAGAGAGTGGCCCTCGCACCAGCCTCCAGAGATTGGGCGACCCCAATCCTGAGCAGCAAGGTCGTTCATCCTTGATCCCACATAGCCAGTCTCTCAACTCTCTCCGCCCCGGCGAAGAAGTTTCCAGCCCTTCCGACGTCACTCCGCCTCATCGTCGCTCTGGTGCTCCCGTACGGGGGTATTTCAGTCCGGGGGTCACGACAGTCGCCAGCGAGCCGCGCAACTACGCTCCGCGAACTGCTGGTCTGTCCGCCTCGATGAACCCCATCATGATGCAGCCGCCTCCGAGATTTGACCTTGGGCTTGCGGCGACTCCTAACCACGAGATTGACCGCGAAGCTTGTATTGTGAGGCAGATTGTCCGGCCCTTTGGTGTGCGCCTCAATGAGACGACTGAGCTCTCTGAGATCCCGCTGGACTTTACCGTCAACGCTCCAGTAATGCCGGCGCCGCGCTCCAACAAGCTTCTGCAGCTCACCAGCACCGCCACGGGGCTTCCAACTTTGGCCGACGCCATGGATCCGTCCAACTTTCCTTTCGTTGAAGCGGCCAGACTGGCGAAGCCCATGAATTGGGGCATCATCAAGCTGAAAAATGTACGTTGCACTCCATTGTTTTTTTTTTCTGGGATTCTCAGAGCCTTCCCACGCATCTAGTCAGCTAACACAGCGATTCAGATTCCATTCTCGACTAGTCGTGCCGAGGTGATTGCCTTCCTCGGCCGCAATTCCAAGGTCTTGAATGACACAGACGAAGGCGTGCACATCATCATGGACAAGGTGACAAGCAAGACCATGGATGCTTATGTCGAGTTTGTGTCGCTCGAAGATGCCATGAGAGCGGTTGAGAGGCACCGAAGCAACGTCGTTGCCGGCAGATTCAGCCGCCTGGGTGACCGTCCCATCGAGGTGGAGGTGACCTCTCAGGCCAACCTTATGAAAGATCTCTTTCCCATCGCTCGCGGCGTCTTTTGGAATGGTGTCACGCCCGAAATCTTGCCCTTCAATCCCACACAGCCCTGGGACAACTTCAAGGGTTTCGTCTCCGAGGAGGAGATGATTATGCTTGTCAAACATGTCGAGGTACCTCATCGAGTACGTGGCCACGGTTTTGTGCTGCCCCCAATAATGTTCTCCCCCCCATTTGCTTTTCTCTTTTCATGGCGTGTCTTGAAGAGTCCTTCTTCACAACAAATCTCTTGCTAACAATTGTCTGAATCAAGTCTCCCTTCTCCAGGGACTGCCCGCAGCGTCCGTATGAATGCTTGATCAGCACCATCAAGAAGTTTCCGTGGTTCCTCACCAACTGCGTGACGATCAAGGAGCGAGAGGCAATGTACCAGGCTACCACTGCGCTTATTCGCCAACTCACTCGCAGCATTCTTCTTCAGGAAGACTCCGCGCACTTGACCCCCTTTCTCCTCCGGCGCCTTGTCCAGGCGGCCATGCTGTGTCCGGGCTTCACGCCGTGCATGAAGGATGGCATCGCTTGGATCACCAACATGCAGGAGCTTGATCAGGAGTACTATCAGCTGCCACGTTTCGCCGACCGTTGGCGCCACCAATATGCCATCGGCCCGAAGCCTGGATTCCCCCAGGACGTTGTCGAGGTAAGTTTGACATGTCCTCGACGGACGCTGACCTTGTGCCGGTTTCGGTGCAGCGAGACTAACAAATGTGTGCGTCTCTTGTCGTAGTGGTACGTGTCGATTATCCGCGAGCAATCTCAAAAGGATGTTCTCGCCCTGCCGTTTCGAGAGCGTGCCGAACTCCAGGAGCGTGCCGATCAGACGGACATGTACTGGGGCTACTTCTGGGCTGAGGTTGGGTACGGGCTTGGCCCTCAATTCGACGACATGAGCCTGGCGCAGGCCGCTCACATGGAGTTCTCAGCCGTGGAGCGCATCCTCTCGCGTGCCCTTACCCAGGGCTAACGTCGGGTGATTTTGCCGACGGACCAAGAAAGTCTCCATGGGTCAGCATCCGGCGTTTGATTCTCATGCGTGGGTGGAAGCAGATTGCGGCAAGGACATCGGGCTCAAGGTTGGCGACATCTTTCTGCTTTTCTTCCCGGTACTCAGTGCTGTTATCTGGCCGTTTTCGTTCGTCTCCGTTGGGCCTCGTAATCAGGCAAGGAAGCCTCTGCCGCGGTGCAAACTGGGTGAGCAGAAGTGCACATAAGACGGATACGGGGCACATATTTCTTTTTCATTTTGTTTTTCTTCTTATTGCTTTTCGTTGTTTTTCATGCCCGCAGTGAATGGCCTGGTGGCGAGATGATTGATTCATTGGTGGCCCGCAGTCGAAATCATGCATTTGCTTGCTGGTGGCTGAGGAGTTCCGTTGTCGACTGGTTGACGAACGTGGTGAATCACGTCCAGGTCGTGCAGATGTGGATGATGATTGCTTTCATCTCGAGTCGGAGGCTGCGAAGCTGGGCTGCCGTGAGGCGAAATGGGAACGCAGGGATCAGGTAGTCCATAGGGTATATAGGAATGGGATTGACATTGGGTGAGCTTAAGCGCTACAGTATGCGGACCAAAGGGCAGCGGAGAAGTTTGTCCGTGTAAGCGAAGAACATGGCAATCGATGGTCAAGGTGAGGGATGAAGCAGTCAAGCTGGTGACCAAAGCTCGAGATTGGCTCATTTATTGAATGACATCAGTGACCTGAACTATTACCAAACTGCTATCTGAAGACGACGGCAGGCGCAGAGGTCTTGCTACGATATCCATGTGCTTTCTACTAAGAGACCTAGGTACACAACTTTGGCAATTAGTCAGGCTTCCCTCCTGCTCGATCTGCGCGTGGCATGATGTCGTAGTCGATATGAGAGCAGCTCCTCCCTCTTGTTCGAGCAGGCAGGGCAGGCACATGCGTTCAGCGGCGGAACACGGCTCGGCTTCGGGGAACGGTTAATCCGCTAAAGGGTCGTCAGGGTTCCAGCTGGTTAACCGTTCAATGCATGGCGGCCATATGGCGCATGAGGACGAAAATGGACAGAGACCAATCAATTCATTGAGCCCGTACGGCAGCAAGGGCTTGCAATGGAACCTGTCAGGTACCCGGATGTCTTCCCTGGCGCTACCTTACCGTGAGGGTCCCAGGTAATGTACTTACCTACCGGCCTGGTATCAATCTAAGGTACCTAGGTAGGTAGTAGTAGTAGTACTGCTTAGGTGGAGGGTCTCCCCCAGGCAATTCGCACATGAGCAGACAATTGAACCTTGAAGCTTGGAGACTTGTCCAGTTTGCGTTAGTGCGGCTGGAGCGATGGACGGGTTCCACATCAGTGAGAATCACGGAGCTCTTCCCGCGCAGCACGAGGAAGCATCTGGAAGAACTCGTTCGTACTTACGGAGTACGAAGAGCTTTGTCCAGCAACCTGGACGGGGCACCCTTCTTGTGCAGACCCTGAAACCTCGTACGTAGAATGTACATGCAGAGTACATGGCGCGCGCGGCTTCGACGAAATTGCCATCTGGGATCACGCCCAAAAATAAAGTTGCTGTAAATAACCACTGATCGATCCGACCTTGGCACGAAAACACACCATTTCAGAGCGAAGCGCCTCCTTTATGCCTCAATCCCCATAGTCTCCTATCGTTAGATCAGGTGCCCAATTAAGGTACTATTTGGTAATCTCCAGTGTCTTTGATCCCTTCTTTTTAACCGCCTTTGGCTGGCCTTGAGCTCTGCCTGGCTCTGCTGTTTGTCTACATGTACTGAGGCATTGCCGGCTGCTTAGGTCGATAGTATCGTCTCACAACAGCTCGGATTTCTCGCAAATCCGTCCTTTCTGTACCACTCCGTTGCTCCTGTCTACCTGTCTACAACCTTACTCACTTGAGCTACCTTACCAAATTGTCGACAGCAGTTAATAGCCAGACCCCCAGCGAGCTTCCATAAGGTCCCTTTTTCTCTTCTTTTTTTTTTCTTTTCCACTCGTGCATTGTTCTGCTTTCCCACCCATCGCGAGAACAATTTCCCCTCTCCGACTCGTCAACTTAATCATCTCCATCTCTGCCTCACATTTGGCAGCCCACCAGCAAAACTCTCCCGTCCTTGGATCTTTTTTTTTTCTCTCTCTCGATCGACTCAGCCGCCATCATGCCTGAAGAGAACGCGACTCCCGTCGTCCCCGAGCAGGCGGAGGCACCAGCCTCGGCGCCAGACACGCCACTGGCCAAACTCACGGCGCGTCTTGCAGACATCATACAGCAGTCGGGCCACAGCGAGATGTGGGGGGTTGAGCTGTCGAGCGATGCCAGCCATGCCCCAACCCAGGTCATCCTCCAGAAGTTCCTGCGAGCCAACAATGGCGATCTAGCCGGTGCCGAGAAGCAGCTTGCTGCTGCGCTGGCGTGGCGGCAGAAGTGGCAGCCAACGAAGCTTGTGAGCCAGGCCTTCAGCAAGGACAAGTTTGGCGGACTCGGTTTCGTGACGAACCACAAGGACGATGCCGGCAACAACACCGTCATTACCTGGAACATTTACGGATCTGTCAAGGACAACAAGGCTACCTTTGGCGACGTCACTGAGTGAGTTGTCCCTATCGCAGGACTCGATTCACGTTACCAAAACATGGGCCTTCTCTAACCCGGCTCAACGCTTGTAGGTTCATCAAGTGGCGTACTGCTCTCATGGAGCTGGGCGTGCAGCAGCTTCATCTCAACGACATCAAGGAGCCTCTCCCAGAAGATGGCACCGACAAGCATCAGATGCTGCAGGTGCATGACTACCGATCAGTCAGCTTCTTCCGCATGGACCCCGCGGTCAAGGCCGCCAGCAAAGAGACCATCTCTGTCTTTTCAACGGCCTATCCAGAGCTGCTCGCGCACAAGTACTTTGTCAACGTGCCTGCCATTATGGGCTGGATGTTTGGTGCCATGAAGCTCTTCCTTGCGCCTGCTACCCTGAAGAAGTTTCACCCCATGGCATCCGGCGCCTCCCTGGCCACGGAACTCAAGAGCATCGCCTCTTCCTTGCCTCAAGAGTATGGAGGCAGCGGCGCTCCCGTTCAGCAGGGACTGACAGTCACGCTCGTCGATGCCTCTGAGACAGCAAAGGAGGAGACGCCGGCACAGCGCGAGCCCGAGGCCGCTCCCGCCGCCGCTCCAGCTCCCGCCCCTGTCTCTGACGAAGCAAATGAAACTGTGGCTGCCGCATCTCAGACTGTGGTGCTTCCCGTGAGGCCGAAGGAGGAGGAGACTCCGGCAGAGATCAAGAAAGACGATGCTCCTGCTGCCGTTGAGCCGGAAGTCAAGGCTGTGGAGGGAAAGGCTACGGACGAAAACGCGGCAGAAACGTTACCAGCAGAGGGGGAGTCCAAGCCGAAAGCAGAGGCTGATGGATCTCCCGCCTCTGCAGAGATTGCCTCGAAGGAGCCCGAGACTGCGCCCAAGGAGACAGAGACTGCAGAGACTGTAGAAACTGCACAGCCGGAAAAGACGGCTTAGGGAGGCTCTGGGTGCTGTTCCTCGTGGGATCGTGAGCCTGATCCATCG
>LFMI01000482.1:11047-21161 GCA_001050175.1 Trichoderma parareesei | reverse complement strand
CCGTGTCAGACGGTCCAAAGCTTGTCGCCATAGCGGACAGCTTATGAACCGTGTGTCAAGAAGGCCCAAGACGACAAATCTTCAACTCTGAGCCATGAGGGCCCAGTCTGATGCATGAGAGAAGAGACAACGACGCCATGACTGAAATAGGCAATGACGGGGCAGCAGAGGATAGGGGGACAACGCATCAGCAAAAGACGACTCGTGAAAGAGAAGAAAGCCCCATGAAAATGAACAAAAACTCGTGGTTGGATGGATATCATGCAGGGTAAGTCGGCGGGTATCCCACCAGACGAATGACAACTCCCGCGAAAGAGGGGGGAAAAGACCGCTTATGCGCAACCGTGGGCGCTCTGGACGTACTCCGGACGACTCACGTCTCGAGGAGAGGGCAAGCCACCATAGCAAGCTAGGCGACAACCAGAAGCCGTGCAGATATTTTGACCTGTCAACTACAGCACGCATCGCCTGCAGCCCACATCCAGCCACTCCGGGGATACTTTCTGCGCCTTTCAGTCAGTCGCGGCAAAGAGTGCGAGGAGGACCAGAGGCTAAAAAGCGCAAGGCGCAACAAACAAGCATGCTGAAGCAACAGGCACGGTTGCTAAGGTATGTACACGTAGCCAACGCCCATTCATTCATTTATCGACGGCCTCGAGACGTTTCCACAACGTCCTTCTCTCGGCTTCTGTTGGACTCCCTGCCTCCCTTATTGCACCCCCTCCCTTGGTCGAGACTCCAAGCGATGAACGGGGGGCATCGTGAGACTCTGTCCCTTTTGCTAGAGCGAAGCCATCTCCGGGCTTTCGTGGGGGAGAGGATGGGCGACGGCGGGACCCAGGGCCAGCCGTCGCCGAGACCTCTGCAGAGCTGCTGGAGTTTGCCGGCTACCGTAGTGATAGACGGGCGAGGATGTGCATCTGGAGAGCAAGTAAGACGTCTTGAAAGGTGTAGGTACTTCGTATAGACACGGAGTAATACAGCATCAGGTTCAATGGCAATGGAGAAATACCTGTCCGGCGCCTACCTTACCTTATCGTAAGCCAGGAACTATTATTACTAGAGTCTTAGAGAGAGGAACCATGACAAGCAGAACCGACGGCGGTTCATCCATTGCTACTGTAACACTGCACTACACGTCAAGCCTGTCACTCGTGCGTGTGTGTGACAGACAAGACATCACCAGCAGCCTCATCCTCCTTCCTCCTCATGGTACCTACTAGGTAGAGTAAAGGTAGGTAGGTACCTAGTAGTAATACCAAAATCGTCCCAAGCCGAGCCTCCGCAACAATTTCGCTTCATCGTGGGTCTTGCCTGCCCATCGAGTCGCCATTCGATCTTCCCTCTTTCCTACGCAGTCGACAAGAACGAAACCAGCAGGTACGCCCGGGCTCGAAATGGTGAAAAGAGCGCCGCTAAGCACAGAAGGAGGCCAGCCACAGCGAGCTAGTAGCTTGCACTTGCCTCTCCGCACGGGATATGGATGGGGTTAGTCATTTCCGTCCTTGCCCTTGTTTTCATACCCATTTTCTCCGATATTCTCTATTACCTTTATTCTACCTAAGGTATTAGTAGTACTGTATGTAGGTAGGTACCTAGGTATTATTATTTCTCCAGACGTTGAAGGTAATATCCTGGGCTGTTGTTGCCTTCTCGCTTAGAGGGGTCCGCCCGCCAGCCTCCCGCCCAGCCGCAAAAAGCAACTCCGTGCCTGATATACGATCAGACCAACGGAAATGACTGAATCCCGCTTCACCTCACGATGAATTGACTTGACGAGGACTATTGCTTCTCGTCGTGCCACGAAGCCAAACAATCCCAAAACCCGGTGGCGCCAGCAAGGGGCACGAGGACCCAAAGTCAAGTAGAGATACTTCATCCATCCGTCGTACGATGCAATGGTACAAGCAAATGGCGACTGGAACCCCAGTCATGGAGCTGCATATCTTGATACCCACGTCTGTTGCCGCTGGGATGGCCTCGCTGTGGATGGCCGAAAGGGCTGGGCCCTGCATATCGAAGTGGCCAATCTCTGCGCACCCTTGCCGGGCTTCAGCATCAAGCGATGCAGCCACGGCGGCTGCGAATGGGACGAGACTACTCGTACGGAGCACTGCGCTTTCGTGCTTGTTCTGCTTTGCACAATCACTCCGGACATACGCTCCGAGCGAACATGATACGACACGCGCACGACCTTGGTGATGGGTAGGCATTGCCTTGCAGACTTGGTTTGGGGCTTGGAGCATTGCAGCTCGAATGCAACTCTGTGCCTCAATTGCCCCGAATTGTCGCCGCTCTTGACACTTCCTGCCAACGGCATTTCTCTTCTCTTCTCTCGCAGTCTACTACTATTAATTCACGACAGGCAAGTGGCCGCAGTGTCCCGCGTCTGCCCGGCCCTGTGGATCTGCGCGAGAGGGGAGTGCTAATCGGCTGATCGCGTACTTGTAGGCTTACAGCCTCATCGGACGGATTGCAAATCGCCAGATGACGCTCGTCCTTGACGGATTGACTCGGGTCTGCATGCCTTAGCCGCAAAGAAAGACGAAGATGCGCAGACGAGAATCAAGAGGAAAGGGGAAAAAAACAGGAAAAATCGCATTTGCTCTACCGTCCAATCGAGTACTTGGCACTCCTTCCAACATGGATGATCCCTGATGATCTGCCGCCGATAGGAAAATGGTCGCTAATGTAAGATTTCCTTAGGACTCGGGACCCAGAGAATCCCCTCATCACAAGCACAAGGCGGTTCAGCTCCGAGAAGACGGCGCAATATGAGCGGCCGCCAGCAGCGCACAAGCCAGTATGGGGTGCGGAGCCGCTTCATCCACGTCGCGTCTCACCGTCGTCTCCATCCTCTGCCCTATGTATGTACCTACTCCATACAAACGCTTTGTTCACTCCGAATTTGGGCCATGTCCTTTGTACACATACCGCGGTGGTAGGCTGAGGCCGGTACTCGTCATATCAGGATCATCAGCGACGCGCGCGAACTCGGCCCCGGCGGGCACATCAATGGGTCTTGCCTTCGGCACGAAATAGCTCGAACATAGGCCTCAGATCAGCCCCGTTTGGGGACCCTTGGGCGGCAGACGAGTCAACCAGGCAAGCATCATGACGCTGGATCGCACAGTCGCCCTCTCATGTCACCATGCCTTTCATGCCTTTGAGATGACCTCACGCCAATACCAGCTTGGCCTCAAGTTAGTTCGATCCGGCTCAGCACCATGGAATCAGCTCACGCCTCAACCCCCTTCACTTTCAAGTCCAGTGACCAAAAGTCCATGTGGCTAGCCGCCACGAGGCCGCTGGGGGAGGGGCACTTGTTGTGTTGATTCCCCTTTGGGCCGTGTGCTGGCTTTGCCTCGCGCGCTTGTTCGGCCAAGGCTTCCAGACTGGTGCGTCCTGCTGCTGACAACGCGCGGGCAAGATGATTTGTGCATCTCCACGCCCTGGCTTGAGTCTTCAACCCAGTTGAGAGGGATGCTCGTTTTGGACGGCCGTTTGCCCGATGTTGGACCCAACCATCGAGAGAGAGGTGGAATTGAGAAGGGTGCGCGTGAAGCCTGTCCTCTGCTTGATACCGCGTCCTCATGCTCGATGCGGAGTACACAATGTATCAGCTGTCACTCGCATCCACCAAGAGCATCTCGTCGTAATTGACGAGGCTGCTGGCTACGATTTCTGACGAGAGTGAACCAACGGTGCTCATTGGACGACGCAGAATACGGCCATGGGGCTCAGCAATTGGTACACAGGTCGCTCGTCTTCTCCACCACGTTAGCTTGGACCTGCGTCTGCATCTGCATGGTTGACGGGATTCGGTTTGGCGTGTGGCAGCAACCGGACGATGCTACTCGCACGCCTGCTCCATGCTGGAGCCAGGCACTAGCAAGACTGGCACAAGGGGGTGGTCGCATCGCATCCATCGCATCGCATCGCGCATCGCATCGCATCGCATCGCATGATATCCACGTCTCGTCCGCTGTGCTGTCTCGGCCCCAGCTCGCGGCGATGCGGTCCAGCGCACGCAGCGTCGCCTCTCCCCTATTACATACATCAAACCACCGCAATGCCCTCGGCCGCCGAGGCCAATGGCAGTCCGTCCGGGGGCCCAGAACCATGCAATGCAAGGTACACGTCCTCATCCGGCCAGTTGTTGGAAGAGGTTAAATGGGCAATTTGCAGAAGAGCAGCCCACTTGGGGCCAGTGACTTGCATGTACAACTGGCACTTGCTCAGCCTGGCCGCACCCCCACAAGCCTCAGCCGTTTTCTGCACGCCCCTCCCGCTTTGGCTTTTGCAGGTATTCTCTTGTACTGCTGTCGTCGCCCCCTCTGCTTCCCCACCATCATTTCCAATGTCAACGACTCGACGACTGAATGGCAGAAGAAGGACAGACGGCTCGGCGGGAGGAGCAAGAGCTCCAAAAACCACAAACGGGCGTTCACCAGCTGCCGCGCAATGCCTGACGCTCTCAGTTCTCTACAGTAAGTCATCCCCTCTGCCCGCGAAGCTGGGCTGCGAGCCCGGCCATCGCCCTGAATCGTGATCCGGCCCCAGCTTCCAGCTCCAGCTCCGACGACCGACGCCGGGCTATTCCAGCCCTTGACGGGGGCCGCCGATCAAGAGCGATTTTAGCCCAGCAGTCCATTTGCACATCACCTCCATCTGAGGCCCCGTCCAGCACTCAAAACGGGTTTCGCTCGGTGCTAGCACCTCCGCTAGGAACGGAGTACTAGTCGTTCCTCATCGACGCTATAGCCTCGCGTAGCCGATGGGAGCTTTCGCTCAGACTGCCTTGACCTGCTTTTGTGCTCTGATGGGGGAGTAGGGGTTTCCTCTTTGCTCATCCTACATGATGCCCGGTATAGCCCATCACGAGCTCACCGGACACCAGCAGCGCCACACAGCGACGCCATGTCACCCCGAGGCCTTGTCGCTTTGTCACCCTGCCTCACGTGTTGTGCATCATCTCATCTCATCTCATCTCCGTCTCTCGTCGCCCGCTCGGCGCCCACCCTTCTTGCTTCCCATGGCCCCAAGACGCACAGCCCTGACGCCCTCTCTCCCCGTCTCCATTCTCTCCAGCCAAGCGGATTCTTCCTCGGCTGCTGTCGTGTACTTCCCCCATGCATACCATCGAGATCTCCGCACATGCAAGAATTACATTGCCTTGCCTTGCCTGACATGCTTCCCCCCCCTCCCCCTCCATGCCCATTGTGGCTAACACTCGCACTCATGCCTTCTTACCCGCCTGCCTATTAGATCCGCCGCCTGGCATTGGGGGGGGTCCCTTTCCCCTTCTTATCCCTTCCCCGTCATATATATGTCGTGCAACTCAGCACTGCAGCCACAATCGTATACGTAGTAGCACCTCATTTGATCTGCGTCGCACCGTAACTGCACCTCGTCTGTTTCCGACTGGGCGTCTGAAGTGGCTTTGCTGTGTGCTGTGCAACACTTTCGTCTTAGCTCTTCCCCTCTCTCAGTTGTCATTTCTCCATGTTTCACCTGCTTTCATGTCTCTTGCTCGTCTTCTCTTGGATATCATCTATCAACCACTTGTCTGATCCATACCTAGGTACATCGTGCGTATGTATGTGCGCCACGCAAGGCTGGCTCTCTCTCACTGCTGATCCCTGGCTCAGCTCGTATACGCGCAGCAGCTCCGCAACCCGTCCAGCTCACCTCGCCTTGCCTCGCGCAATTTGTATAGCCTGGGCTGGTCGTGCAGGAAAAATGTAGCCAAGAAGACGTGTATCATCTCGTTGAATGCCAAGTTTCTGATTTCCCATGCCCCATTGATGCATCGATTCTGACATGTTTATTGCCCTTTTCCCCCGATATGCTTTGCTGCCTTGTTCTGCCATTTGTCATCTAAGGTAGGCATCAAATGGTGGCGGCCAATCGCAGTACACGGTCTGCACCTGGCACAGCCTTTACCAGACCTCAGACCAATGACCGCACAGAATGTGAGACAAGGCAGAAAGCCTAAAAATCGCCATGCGCAAGGTAAAAAACGTGTAGCCCATGTGTCAAGTTGGTCTGAAGCTGGAAAAGCAAGCCATGAGACACGGACCCTTGACAGGGGATAGGAAAAAAAGGAAGAAGAAAAAAAAAATCCCGACCTTCTTTGCCACCGCACCAGCCGTCTTCAATGAAAACGATACGTCTCGCTCATTAGCCCAGATGACGCATGGGCGGTTTCTCTCAGTCTTCATTTTTTCGGGGGTGCATCTTCCACGGGCATTCATGGTTCAAAAGATCAGTTGTATTACCTAGTATGTAGGTTATCTGTAGGGGAGATTGCCCGACGACGAAATGCGTCGCGGTTATTGCCATTCTGTGTGATATGATCCCAGCGCCTTGCTTCTCTTTTTTGGATTTGTTTTCTCATTTTCTTGTGAATCCCATCCTGTCCCCTCGAGTCCGTTCCATTGAAAAACATGGGGAAAAAAAAGGAGAAAAAAGGGCGATCTAAAGCAATCAACGCCTGATGGGGTCAACGACATAACGCCACCTCTTGTTAACAGCCAAGAGTCCCTGGCATGCCTCGGAGAGCAAGGGAACTTGCTGTCCCTGCCACACCGCCGGGCAGCCTCAAGAAAATCAACCTAATGTCCATCCATTCCGTCCATTCCGTCCCGTCCGGCCCAATTCCGTCCCATGTGTACCCTTTTCAGCAGGTCCATATTATGCTGTAGTATCGATCCCGCCGTAACGCAATTTGTGGTTTCCACCCCGCCCTGAACAGCCCATAAAAGAAGAAAACAGAACAAGGCATACCTTTTTCTTTTACCATGCCTGATATTCATGATGAAAAGAACCAAACCCCAGATCCCATGAAACATGTCATTTCTCGTAGCTCGTGTGAAATCAAATCCCCGACTGGAGAGACGGGGATGGGCTCTCGTTTCAGTCATCAAGAGAAGGAAAGAGAAGGCGCCCAGGAAATTGAAGTAAAAAGCATAACATAAGGGGTTGGTCATGGTCTCATTAGTCCGTGGTGTTGCTGAATCGCATCGACTGTGGCTGGTCGTGGTGATTCTGCATCTCAGAGTCCTCATGCTTCTCGGAGATGATCCTATTCGAATGGTGCGAAGCGCTCGAGTCGTAGGCGGCGCAGCCACGCTTCTCCCACACCGAGTCCTGCTCGGTCCGCGTCTGCGTCTGTCGTCCCTTCTGACGGACGTTGTTGTAGCGGATGAGCGAGCTAGGACCAGGAGGGATCGTCAATACCTTGTGTGGTGTTGGCGCCGGCGCGAGCCGCTCCGCATCATTTGCATCACCATCGGCTCGACTGCCCCATGACGTCTGTAATCAACTTGTCAGCATGTTGCCTCTGGCTGTGGCTTGCTCGGAGGGGTCATCAGGAGCATCGGGGGGTACGAACCATGTTAAGAGTAAAGAGGGCATAGAGCTTGATGAGCCCGTGGAAATATCCAAAGACAATGGAGACGGGAACAAAGACGATGTCGCTGGGGTTTCGCAACAGAAGTCCCATGAGCTTGACAAACTTGGTGAAGGCGAACATGAAGATGAACTGGGCCCAAAAGGCGTAGAGTCGGTAGCGAAGATCCCACTCGCTCGTCGCCAACCAGCACGAGGCAAGCAAAAGCGGGTCGACGACAAAGGCAAGGGAGGTGAAGGTAGCGAAGTGGAGGGCGTAGGTGCACCAGGGCTGTTGTCTATGTTGCAGGTCATCTTTCGTTAGTACACTCGCGCTATTTTAGACACCACGGCGACAAGGGTTTCGAGGCGCAACTCACCTCCACACGTGCCGCTCCTGGACCAGGCTGGTCCAGTTGCTTCGCCAGTTGCTGCGCGCCCAGCGGGAGCACTGATAGAGGAACTTGGGGCCGTTCTCCAGCGTCGTCTCAATCTCGCACTCGCGCTCGTACTGGATCCAGGTCTTCCACTGGTGGCTCACCAACCAGCGCGTGACAAAGTTGTCGTCGTCAGCATTCAAGATCCACTTTCTCCACTTCTCCGTCTTGAAGCCCTCGAGGAAGGTATGGCTCTTGAGGATTTCGGATCGGTACGCTCCAGTGCGGCCAGACATGCACGAGGTGCCGCCGTCGATGTTGTGCGTGGCCGAGATCTCAAAGTTGCGGCGCTCAATGTACGCGGCTCCGAGCCAGTTCCAGATGCGGACGGACCATGGACCAGTCCACACGCGCTTGACTCGCTGGCAGGTGCCGACGCCGCCCATCCTGGGGTCCTCGAAGGGGGCCAGGATCCAGGGCATCAGCGTAGACGGCCAGGTCACGTCGTCGTCAGCCATGATGGTGATGGGAGTCTCAACCGTGGGCAGGGCCTCGCAGACCTGGAGGCGCTTGTTGGCAATGGGCGAGTGCATGACGCGGACCTTGGGGTAGTTGAGCGTCTTGGCCAGCTTGTCGAGTGCCTTGCGCTTGTCATATGTCGTAACGAGGATCAGCTCGGCAGGCTTGCAGGCCAGGATGCTCTGGAGTGACGGGCGCAGCTCCTCAAACGCATTATGAATTGTAGGAATGATGACCGTCACGTCCTCGTTGGTAAAGGTTGGCTTGCTGGGGATGGGCTTCGATTTGTAGGTCCAATGGCTGACGCAGTGCACCAGCAGCCGGACGTAGCGATGCAGCCTAGGGAGAAACAACTGTTAGCTGAGAGGGCTCAATGAAAAAACAGGAAACAAGAAACCGTAGCTGAACTGACCACAGAATCCAGAAGACGCATGCCCAGAATGTTGCTGAGTGCCAGACATCGGACTTGACCAGATGCAATTTGGAGGTGACCAGGGGCATCAGCTTGGCCGGCAGCTCACCAATAAACCAATCCATGATGTGGGGCCAAGGCTGGGATAAGATTTCTCTTGTCGTGTATGCCAGGGCCTCGTCAATTTCTCATGGAGGAGTCGGTGCCTTGTCCTGTTCCGGGAGGCAGAAGAAGACTGCTGCTGCTGGAAAAAGGCGTGGAAACTGGGCGGATGTGCGAGGACTGTGTGGTATTTCGACGACACAGGCCAGAGGCGACGCTCCCGTCTCTTCGCACGCAAGAGGATCGAAAGTGTGAGGGATTGACAAGAGGGGGAGATGCAGGCAAGCTGGAAGCAAGGGCCTCTTGTAGCCGATCCCCGGATTCTCGAGTTCTGCCCGCTCCCACCGCGCGTGAGGCGAATTTCTGTGACAAGCGAGTGTTCTAACCCAAACGGGGGCGTCTTTTCAAAGATCAGGCTCACGAGAAGCCAATTGCTGGAGTCTAGACTGTCCAGACCGCCAACGCGCTGCGAACGAAGGAGGAGCGGTGCGAACAAGCCTGAAGAGATGTCGGGACTGCCGTCTATGCAAGGCGAGGCTTGGAAGAGACGAGGAAGGAGGCCTGACGGGTCGAGATCCGAGATGCCGAGTCGGAGAGGGCCTAGAACACTTTGAGAAGCAGAGCAGCAGAGTAATTGCTGTAATCCAATGATGATGATGAAGAACGAAGAAGTTAAAAAAACAAAATCCAGTATAACGAACGGGAAAGAGAAGCTGAGGAGGCTCTAGGAGGCAGATTCTGTCATTGCAGGATCTGAACCACCCGACCTTGGTTGCGTCTGGGGTAGAACGGGGAAGACGGAGAAGAAATATTAGTTCAATGAGGAGAGGAGAGAAGGAGGATGAGGTCGTGGAGTAGAAGAGGGGAGTATGGCAGCTACGATTGATCGAGTCGACGGGAGTTATATACCAAAAGGCCCATACCCAGACGATGGTCAGGTAGCTTAACCTTACGATACGGCCAGCGTTGACTAGCCGGCGCCATCAAGGATGCTTCCGATATGGTCCAGGTACTACCTAAGGCCAATGCCATGCATGAGCATGGAGACAAAGAGGGTCTCTGTTAGGTAGGTTGTCGAGCCAGATGCATGCCATGGAGGAATGTACAAGTGGTGCTACAGTACTCGACGGGAATACCAGTGCAAGTACCTCCATACTCGTAGGTACGCGGCCGTGCAGCAGGATGTGCGAGTTGAGGTAAGGCCAGGTATTATTGGCATCCATTCATTTTAGATGCAGCAGGTCGTCGACTTGTCGCCCTAGCAGTTGGTCCCGATAGAAACAAGCCACGGAGGGTAGCATTTTCTGAGCGA
>LFMI01000482.1:679-10972 GCA_001050175.1 Trichoderma parareesei | reverse complement strand
GGGGGGGGGCCACCTGTACCTGTACGGACCAGGCAACATTGAAGGTACATGGTGGGAGGGGGTACTTCGTACTGCCTCGTCGAAGGGGTGCGCCGTGCTGCAGAAGGAGGGGAGCAGCATGGGGCGTGGCGCTATTGGGGAGATTCCCAGCCATGTCGCGACTTGTACCGCGCTGCTCTGGGGCTAGCGCCGGGCAGGTTGGAGTTGGAAGCTCATTTTAATTCGTACCAAAGGTACAACGACTCCGTCCTCGACTTCAAGAGAATGCGACGAGCAGCTTGTGCTTGTGCTTGCACTTGTGCTTTGCACTCCACCATGCCGGGCCTTTTACTGGTCCTGGACTTGGAAGTGATGATGCACATCTGATATCTCGCGGCGAGTAGTAAGTAGGTACCCAAGTACGTTGCACAAAGGCCGGGCAGTTGCAATTTGGACGAGAAGTGAGGCGCGATTTGCTTCCTTGATTGCTTGCACCTACCATGGCTCGCTCTTGTCGATGCCTTCCCGAACAGCACCGATGCCGCTGTTGCGAGAATGGCAGGCACTACTGTACATACAATGGGGTACCAAGCCAAGTGAGGTGCGATGTACGGGCACATACAAGTATTATCTCTTGTACCAAGTCCACAAGCAGCAGGAGCCGCCAAAACTGCGCTTGCCGACCATTTGCATGGCTCGCCCGCACAGAGCGCTAAAAGAGGACCCAGATGGCGCTCTAAGGTAAGGTAGTGATGATGATCCGTATTGTGCAGACGTTGAGGCACATCGATATCCATGGTCTCGCGGTTCTTTGTGCTCGCAACGCCCGATCCCCCCTCTCGCCAATATGACCGAATGGGCGAGCAGGCCTAGCACATGTACGGAGTGCATACAAAGTATTACGAAGCGCAGCACGCTGGTGGCATCGGTTCCAGAACCGCACCGTGGAGATGGTCCAGAGCACAGAGTGATACGGAAGACAGCGTTCAAAAGGTGAGGCACCTACGGAGCAGAACACATGTGCCAATGGTGGCGTGAGCTTTTTTTGGTATCCAAGACAATGTCCAACTCAGTTCCCTGTTGAAGTCGGCTTGTGACTCTCAGGTGGATAGTGGATGCAGAGTATCCTGTGCCAGGGCCTCCTCACTTCGATTTTTCGCCTTCAGCACCTGGCTGACCACTCACAGGCGCCATGTCCATTCGCCCAAGACGCTCGAGAACCATCGATGGACTGGGCCAGGGTCCTTCGGCCAAGCGAGCGTTTGCGAGCAGTCAAATCATCGCCGTGGGGCGATTCGCTAGTGAATGCGGGAGGCGAGGACAAGGGCAGCAAACCAGCAGCGATTTTCGATATTAACTGGAGATTGGAGAAGAAAGAGAGCGCAATAGCCCATGAACTGAAAAGGTAGGGTTCGGCGTCAAAGCCTCGTATGGCTCCCGGGCGCTCTCGCCAACAGCCCAGCATTAAGAGTGGCAAGCAGGGCAGACGCAGTCGTGCAAAGAGCTCGGCTGCATGTCCACCGGGCTATTGGTGTGTTGCTTTGCGTGTAGGTTTCCAGGATGCTGCGCTGCATTGCATTCTACGTCGTTGTCTGCTGCTACTGCTGCATCTGTCTTGGTGTTGCGTTGCGTTGCGTGGTATTGCCCTGGTCTGCACTCTGCGCTACGACATTGTTATCATTAAACCAAACAGCCGCGACACCATACATGCAGCTTCAACGTACAACGCTGGTCGTTTGCTATATGCGCCTGCGTGTCCGCCGGGAATGATGTTCTAGACGAGAAAGCGAGAGCTACAGTTGTAAGGAGTGTGTGCACATGTCGAAGAGCGATTCTCAACAACAGTCGAGTCGAGTTAGTTTCGAGATCGTCGGCGATCACCCCGAGCTGCGGCTTCATTTGAGAGTTGGCCCAGCAAAGTGCTCCTTTGGCCAAGATACTTGCTTGATCAACCTCGTGGTACCTTGAAGCTGCAACTGGGCCCTGTCAAGACAAATCTGCTAATTTTGAATAGCATCTGACAGTTGGTTACATGTACAACCTTGAGCACCGTCTACCAGGTATTCCACCGGACAGGCTGCCTCTCGTTCTCTACCGACGCCTTACACGCGAATACTTTGTACTACACGCTCACATACTGCACATTGTTTTCCAAGGTACGTCGAAGAGGGTGGCTAGGACGCAGCGCTCTCCCTTGAGAGTCTGTACTACTCTAGATGCAGCAAGAGACAGAAGATGCTCAACGGGCTTGCGCATCTGCCCGGGATCCCTGCGCTTTACGTGCCTGTGCCGTCTGTTGAGTTTGAGATGCCTTGCATGGCCGTCCCGACGTCTCACGCACCAGACTAGAGGTCAGATTGCGAGGCAACAAAGAAGCAAGATTGCAGGCTCAACCTCTCGAATTCTGCCCTGCCCAACCACAGACGCCGTGTCTGTCTGGCAGCCCCTTGGGATTCAGGTACATGAGTGCTCCGTACGGGTAGCCTTATCGCACCTTGTCGCGTCTGCTCCGTCGAATCTAGGCTATTCGATGTTTTGCCATAGAGGGAACGGCCAAGTTGATATGAATTGGTTCGATCATGTCCTTGAAGCCGCCTGCACAGTTTGACCATCGGTTGCCTCCACGCCATTTGACTTGCGTTTGCGTATCACAGACATGTACGAAACATGTCGTTGCATCACGAGCATGAGAAGCGTTTTGGCCATGCATGCAAAATTGTCTCCGGCATGTTGAATGGCCAATTGGTCTACCAAGCAGAGGCAAAGCACACCAGCGGAGGACCCAAGATGATTTGCCCAAGGCATGCGCCCTGGCTAATTTGGACTCGGGTGATGGGCACTCCGCGCCACGGACGACGGCGGCAGATCGTGGCGGCCAACGGTCCGGTCTCAGCGTCTTTGTGTACGAGCTGTACATACCGTTGCACGACAGTCGTATATGTACGAGTGCGGGAGTCGAGGTGAGGCATGTGGTGCAACATTTCACCTGACAACTACATGAACTAACTCTGATAAGGCGAGGACGTGCACAAGAGCAGACACATCCCCGCGCTCTGTGGGACGCCCTGCATATTTGCCCTCTGTACGCTGCCATTCCGGGCTCAAAGAGCCGCAATGAGCACGACTAACAGCTTACTCTCGTTGCGGAACTGGCACAAGCCAGAGGCTGATGCATTCCGTGTCATTTCACACTCTCTTTGTGTTGTGCTGGCGAAGGGCATTGATGAGAAAATGTGGCCGAGAGCTTTCGTGGTCCAAACAGCTGCTTCCACGAGGCCAACAGTCAATTGAGATAACGGGGCTCGAACTCTCGAGGTATAGGCCGTGGAGATACTGACAGCTTCAGGCACGTCTGCCCATACGACAGACACAAGGGGCAGGGGAGAAGAAGAAGAAGCTACAATAATATCTCACTGATCCTTGTGCTTGCACAAGCAACAAAATGCACCAGCCTGGTTATAAGTCCCTTTACCTGGTGCCTCGCCCATTCACTTGAATCGGCATGAGATATTTCGACTACTCCATGCTTGTGCGCTCGCGAGAGAACCGAGGCGCTCTTGGACCATATCGCAGGCCAGACATAAGACAAGTGAGACGCAAAAGTTAGGCACGCCCCCAATCTCATTCGAAGCGACTCCGCCAAAGACGTCCATGTACTCTTTTGGACAGCTCAAAGAGACATGGGGACTCGGAATGTCCCATGGCTAAAAGGGCGATTATTCCTCGCGAAGGCCTAGGGAGGTACATGCCGCCCTGCGCCGTGCCGTGTGCGACGAGTACTTCATCGGTATCTGGTGTAGCATTGTGAGGGAGGTCAAGACGACGCAATGAACGCATCACTCAGTCAGATGAGTTCAGGATACCTGCCTGGTACCTACGAAAATACCAAACCGAGGTGACGGATGAATTCTCTGCCTGCCCCCAGCACGCGCACGCACTTGACCGAAGCGAAATCTCAGGGTCCTTCTCGTCTATCGAGTCTCTGGCCTTGTTCCGATGCTTGTCTCGCACTTCTCCTGTCTCGCACTTCCCCTGCCTGGCGTCGCGTGGCCGGGCCCTGGCCAGTTTTGCCTTTCCCCCTCCTCTTCATTCGTGACCCATTGTCTTCCTTTGGTTCAGAGGTTCCTGCTCCGAACATGAGGGCCGGAGCTGGCCGACACAGACACGTTCTTCAGCCCCCATGTATGCTGCTGTATGCATCCGTCAAAGAAAACGGTCAAGTGACACAACTACGGGAATGGAGTACCAAGTACTGACACTGCTTTGCCACGGGGGTCAGACATGTTAACCAATTGTCCGGTGTTGAGATCAATCACCTCAAACAAGGATCTCGAACAAGGATACAAGGCCGCCGAACTGGCCGGTGGAGGAGGCGTACAACACAGCACTGGTCCTCATACTTCGTACCTGGAGTGCCAGAACATGTAAGTACTATTGCCACGAGTAAGCTCAGCTCTCCATGTCGACGGTGGCTCCATCCTGCCCCTGCGCGGTAAAGTACCGGTCACTTACCCCAGCAGTGTGCTCTGTCAGGAAGCCCCTTCACCTTGTGTGCGACTTGTTCAAGCATTATCCCGCGATCCCATGCCAACACGCAACGCAGTGCCACCACGTTGCCCAGGTATTGGCCCCGAGATATCATGGACGAAACACGAGGGAAGTCGCCGGTTCATTCTCCGCAGTTTGTGCCCACGATGCCCGCGGTTGCAAGATTGATGTCACCACTGATGGCTCTCTTTCATCGCGATAGTCGTGGTATACAATGCCTATCGTATGTACATGTATACCCTCCGTCAAATACGTCCTTGGATCCTGCCATGACCCCTTCTTGTGCTTCTGCAAGACCCCCGGCCTCGTCCAGACCCTCGCGATGGTTGGCAGCGCCAGGGGAAGGAAGATTAAGAACCGCTTTGCCTCTCCATCCGCGCAGGTCAGTGGGGGAATCACCAGCTTGGCTCACAGGGAACCACTGTGCATGGAGCCTGTTGACGATAGCCGCTGTCCAACTGTCAGGTACGACGACTAGTAAGTCGTGAGAAGATGGGGCCATATCTGATGTTCCAATGAGGAACCTATGGCTCTGCTAACACCCCGTGCAATTCGCCAATACGGTTTCAGCTCTGCTTTGGCCTTGGCTGCTCCGTGCTTCGTACCAATGCCTGGTATCACTAGATCTGAGGTTTGAGGACTCAAAGTGGTCGACCGTGAAGCGCTGCCACGGGTGACACCAACCTAGAAGAGGGCCGCAACAACAGCTCATGAGCAGCCCCCATTGAAGCCCCGTCGGAGCCCTGTTCACAGTTGTCGACTCGGTCCACAAGACAGCACCAGCCGCCGGCCACTAACCGCCTTGAGCCGTCAAGATCCAGTCGACAATCCACTCTGATCTGTCAAGTCTTCTCGTCACCTTTTCGCCGTCCTCTGCTGTACCTCTCAGGCCAGGCGCGCAGCACCTTGCATTCCGTCAGGCAATTATGAAGCTCACCGCCATCCCGCGGACTGTCTCGTCACGTTTGACATATGTCGAGGGCAATACAGCGACCGATCCGCCATCTAGTCCAAGGCAACACCTGACTTGGGGATTCGCACAACCAGCTCGATGCTGACATCCAAAGGCACCAACGAAGCCAGTGCTGGAGAATCTTGTCCCGAGCTGCAGCGTCACCAGGGGTGGTTCTGTCCAAGGAGCAGTGGGACATGGAAGGGGACGAAAAGGAACAAAGGGGCCGGGCCAGTCCCGGTGCCTCACTGCCTTGGGTCGCGGCCGCTTAATTGACCGAATGCTTTGGTGCATTCTTGCAGCGCCGTTCCCCTCGCCAAATGCTGTGCTCCCTTCGGCTCGCCATACTCTGGCAATAGTCCTCGTGGACTTCTGGCTAGGTAGTATACGATGCACGGATGTATCTGGACCAACCCGACTGGAACGCGCCGACTGCAAGTCAACCTGCAATCAGCGCTCCTCTCTATTCTGGGCGTTCGCCTGTGCTCCCTTTGTCGTGTCGGCTCGCTACTTGCTGTTGCTTGTTCGCATATGCTGCTTGTAGTACGATTTTTGGTCCTGCCGGTAGCGCGAGTGTTGCTCTGCCTGGTCCAGGACCACGGGCGACGCCATCCGGCTCCATGGCTCCATGGCGGGACACGAATGCTCCGCACCACGATGATCTGCCTCCATATCTGATGGCCGGCCATCCAGATACGGGGTAGTCTGGCGGGACAAGGCAAGTCCTATTCTGCTCCTGAGCACCCCCCGTTGAGCCAGCTCGGAAGTGCAGGCTGTTCTCCCCAAACCCTAGCCGTGACGCACGTCGACCTTTTGGGCAGTCCCGTCATCTCTCGATGAGAAGCGCATCTCTTGCTCTGTACCACGCACATATGTACCGCTGACGGATGCATGATACGTGTATGAACTCATGCTCGTTTAGTGAGGACTAGAAAGCGCAACTGCTAACGATGCAACTTTGGCCATCGCGGCATAAAGTGGCGACCAACGAGTTCTCCAGGGGTCTGTATTACTGTCTTTTGAACGAAAGCCCTGCCACACATATTCTGGCCAAATCGCCGGCTATTTCTCGACATATTCAAGTTGCATTGCCAACGAGTGCGGAATACAGCCGCACAGCACACTCTGTCCTACACGGAATTCCTGTCGCACCGCAGCAGACGGATCCTGGATATGCCACTCGCAGCTGCTCCCAGCCCACATCAAAGGGGTATGTGCAAAAAGAAGAAGGGGAGGAAAGAAAAAAAAAAAAAAAAAAAGAAAGAGAGAGAGAGAAGTAGAGCTCATGCCATGCAACGTGCAACCAACCGCATGACGGCTAATAGGCTCCTTTTCTTTTCCCACTAATACCAAGTCAACTCCATTGTAGGGTCTCGTCTTCCAGACCACCTCCTTGTCTGGCATAATTCTGGCCTTTTCACTCTGCAGGCGGCAAAAGTCATTGTGCATGCAACGCCATCGTTTAAGCCATCGCGAGCCCGACTGATAGCGGATCCCCGGCCCTTCTCTGTTTCCCTGACTGGGCCGTTGCGTGTCCCGCTGTGGAGGCGGCTTACAAGACTACTACCTGTACGGAGGACACAAAGCAGCATTCTCTTTGTGTGTGTGTGTGTGTGTGTGTGTGTGTGTGTGTGCAGACCTAATACCCGAGTTGTACGAGCGTGGGAGACGCATGGAGCAGGGCCAACCGCCTACATGCTCGTACATGCACATACTTGTAGCATCGAGAGGCACCTGGCACGATCTTACAGGCTCCTCACCCAAAGCCCGTGTCCACAAAGGACGGTTCGGCCGGGATCACTGTCCATTCGGTCTCCATTCGCTTCGCTCCTTCTGGCGGGCGAGACGGACAATTCCAGTGTCGAGTGCTTCGAGGCCTCGACGGTCTTGAGGTGTGTTGTGCGCCGCCAATGGAGAAGCTGTCTTCAGAGCTGCACGTACAGTCGCAGTCGCAACAATGCCGGCGGAGGGCGAGATTGCGCCGGGAACGCGGCCGTTGTTTGGATTGCCCAAGCTCTACCCTAATCTGCTTGTCGATCGATCTGGAAGTGAATGACTGGGTGAGGGACGGGAAAGGGGCCTCTGTCTCTGGCTGTGCGGAGCGACCAAGGGTGCCGAGGGTACCTGACGCTTGAAGTCCGTGGCCGCTTTGCGATCCGGCTCGCTCCATCCGCGACGCGGGCATCGTTATCTAGCCTAGCCGCAATGCGACAGGAGAAACAACACACACTGCCGACTGTCGTTGCATGATTCTACACGGGAGACTGTTGGTCGTACTCCTGAGTGGCGTGACCGGAGGTGGTCGACCTCCGCTGCGCAGATCGGCCCATCACGGGGGGTGCTCTCGGACGGAGCCCTACGAGGTCCGGGCTCGACGGTGTATCGACTCGGACATTCCGCAACCCAAAAGGCAAACTCCTCGTTGTGCTTGACCGACCCGGCAATATGGCATTGGTTGTGTCGAGAAAAAAACCAGTCTTGGCCCCTTGATCCGCACTGCAGTGTACGGAGATGGAAAGGTCCCGGCCCACATGCCAATCTTCTTCGGCCAAACCAGACGTTGAAGCCTGCGAGCACAGGCCACGGCCAAGTCGATGAAGAATGCGGCAAGATGGAGTCCGCGTCGGCTCGCTTGGTTGCCCACCTCCAAGACAGTCCGGGAGTCCCTATTCCGGAGTAGCGAAGAAGATTACAAGCTGGGCGAGCTAGGTTATCCATGCACGGGAGACGATCAACTAAACCTGCAAGCACCGTTGCAGCAGTAGTATGGCAGACGAGTAGACGGCCAGATATCACATTCCTTGGAATTCGATCTGGGCTCTTGTACTTGGTCTACTTTTAGGGAGTTGGCCAACATGGAATGCTTGAACCATAGCAAATCTCCCCAAGCGAGTTGGGCGTCGTATCTCTGCAAACATCAACACTGGCTTGCTTCGATTCTTTCATCACTGGTAGCTGCGAGTGTCTTCCACTTTCGTGTCCTTTGAGACCCCTTGATAGCAAATGATCTGCAATGTCATGTTGGCAAGAAAAAGATGTCCCCATAGGGTAGGTTTCATATCTAAGGCGAAGGAGAAGAGGAGCTGTTTGAATATTGGCGTCTGTGCCTGGCAATCTGCTGAATGCCTACCCTATGGCCAGCATGACTTGATGCCCAACTGATGAGAAAAAGGTCTCATGCCTCACCGTGTTGAAAATTCAGCTACATGTGACAGCCCCTTTTTGCTGGCTGCAGGAAGACCGTGTGGCTAGTGAGGATTCCACTCTTAAATGCAGGATCTCGTCAAGTCTCGAGTCAGCAGCGGTCTCTTTCCATGGATGAGCGAGGTTCGGAGGCATCCTCTGTCCAGGATGGGTAGAACTACTGAAGACGCGATGCGCTGGTGGTTCGGCTGGACTCCTTTTCTATGGCCTGAGGTTGGATGTTGAGGCGGGAAGATTTCTGGGTATCAGCTCGGCGTATCTATGTCCCCTCGTGTCAAGGACATACCGGCTGATGGTTATCGACTAGGTCACTGGCTTGTATGGATGGTTTGACGGTAGAGTGAATAGAGATACATGCATCTTCTCGCTGATGGATGTGACGGAAGCAAAATAGCCCTGGAATGAAGTATGGAGAATGTACGACTGTATGCCGTTGAGCTGCGTGTTGCTCACTTTCTTATGATGCCGTATGTTTGACGCTTGCGCTGTCCAAGGAATTATCATTCGAGAGAGGCACTGGTGCTATCATACGCTGCATTGGCTCGCGTGAATGAGAGTTTTGTAGGACGGGAGTGAATGGGTGCGTGGAAGTCATGCTTAGGTTTTAGGACACTGCCGATACCACTGTAGATTGTTGTTACTCCAAGTGATTAGGGCTAGAGGTAAGTGTATGTATGGGAAGTGAATACAGCTTAGAAGCTGAGGAAACTGTAATTCAAAGGCATGTAATAGTTCGTCTTGCGATATCTGGACTGGAAGCCGATGTCGATTATGCGGCATCTGTTCATTGAAGACATGTTGCAACTTTGTGACGTTTAAGTGAGTGTATGCAATTGGAAGAGTACACAGCTATAACCACGTATACCTATGGGATACACCTGTTCTTGGCACATGAGGTAGCCTTGCTCCATGTATCACCATTTCTAGCATCTACAAGTTTCTGCAGCTGATTTTACCTTGTTTGCCTAGCCCTACGCAGAATAGGTATCCTTGGACGATAAGGTGATGGCTCTTCATGACCTCTCATAAACTCTCGTGTGAGGAGGATATGGACACCGATGAAAGACAGCATGGCGCTCACAAAGCAAAACAAGAAGAAATTTGCCATGCCTAATCTCGGACATGTCTCTACCGTCTTGTACGATACTACTCTTCTCAGCCAGGTACAGACAGACATCTATATGCAGTCCTCAGATCTAGGCCAAGAACGAGAAGAAGATTAACGAGGAGAAAACAATAAATCTGACATATGAATAGACGGGGGTGAAGCCTGGAAGCCAAGTACATG
The DNA here is from genome assembly GCA_001050175.1 of Trichoderma parareesei. Taxonomy (NCBI): domain Eukaryota; kingdom Fungi; phylum Ascomycota; class Sordariomycetes; order Hypocreales; family Hypocreaceae; genus Trichoderma; species Trichoderma parareesei. The sequence goes on along the minus strand of LFMI01000482.1, from coordinate 1,001 downwards.
CCGCCGCCATTGTACATTGATTGTACACCAACACTAGACGCTGACAGCCGGGAAGAGCCAAATTCTACCCCTGGGCTTTTCCTCTTTCCAGAATGGAGAAGAAGTGGGTGGTCTACAAGTTCAGATGTCACCTTCCTGTGCGTCGGTTCCCGGGGAGGGTTGCAGAACAGGGTAGGGTTGCGTGGGTAGGGGGAAGAGTGCAGACCGGGAGGTGTATGAGAATAGAGATGGACGGAGACGAACGGACGCGTGCAGAAACATGGTTCCTACGTATGTGTGCGTATTACTTTTACGACGTACATGGTCTTACCTGATGACTCCG
>LFMI01000481.1:0-13904 GCA_001050175.1 Trichoderma parareesei | reverse complement strand
TTTTTTTTTTTTTTTAACTTGCTTTGTTTTGCTTCTTTATTTGTCAAATGCCTCAAAGTGACGTTGATAATACACTGCCAATTTGTCGTCCAGCAACTCATGAATGATTACGCAAGGAAATGTAAAAGTTTGCAAAGACATTATCGCCCCCTTAGTTCTTCACTACCTCATCCTCAGAAGCCGGCGTAGGAGTCGTGTCCTGAGCCTCCTCGGCCTCCATCAAGCCCACCTTCTCCTCCTCGGCAGAAGGGAATCGAGTGGCATTGCGTCGGTGGTGAGGGCACCACGATCGGCGCGGCGCTCCACCACGGATGAGCACGCTCAGACGGTATACGACGCTGCACAAGAACATGGCAAAGCTATCGCAAGAGGTTAGCACAGAAACGGACGATGGGAGGAGACGGGACAAACGTACAATGCAACACCGACACCGGCAGTGATGCCCATCAGGACGGGTAGCACAATGTGCGACGCAACGCTCAGGACAAGCTGGCGCCAGTCGCGCTCAGAGTTCCACTCCTCCTCGGGCGCGTGGTGAGGGCGCTGGTGGCGGTGCGGCTTGTGCTCGTGGTGATGATGCGGGTGGTGGCCGCCCTCTTCCTCCTCCGCCTTCTCCATGGCGCCAGGGCCATGGTGAGGGTGAGGGTGAGGGTGAGGGTGAGGGTGAGGCCCCTTGTGATGGTCCATCTTCTTGTGGCAGCCGCCGAAGCCCTTGAGCGCCGACTTGGCGCGGCACCACATGGACTTGCAGGGCATCTCGGGCACGGGCACGAGCTGCATGTCGGCAATGACAATCTCGCCGCCGGGCGCCTTGATCAGGCCAACCTTGACCACGGGGATGTCGTCGACGAACCGGTGGCCGACCTCAATGACCCGCAGCTTGACGTCCACCAGCTCCAGCTGCTGCTCGTCGTCCTTGGCCCGCGGCAGCACCGACAGGCTGTAGCCCAGCGTGCGCTCGTTGGCAACGCCGCCGCCGCCGCCAGCCCGCACCACCTCGGCCACCAGGTCGTCGCGCCACGGGTCGGCGTGGGGATACAGCTCGAAGCCGTTGACCATGAGCCGCGAGCCGTCCTCGACGGCGAAATCCAGCCTGAGGTGCGCGTTGCGGCCGCGGCACTGCCTGCAGGGCACGTCGAGGCTCTGGCCCAGCGCTTCGGGCGGCAGCTGCAGCGTCTCGGGCTCGACGGGCAGCGCCTTGAAGATGCTCTCATCTTGTTCGGATATCTCGGGGACGATGACAAAGGCAGCCGCGGCGGCCGCCAGGACGAGCTGCTTGAGCATCATGGCGGCGACTCGGAAGAATTGCGATGCGAGATATCAAAGGATGGCAAGAAGAACCAGAATATGATACGACACTTTTTTCTCTTTTTTCAAGTCGATGGGCTTTGCGATATGGCGTTCGTTGTGTGGGAGAAGCAAAAAGAAGGCTAAGATGAGAAGGGAGAATCTCTGGCGTATTATTGGGAGACAAAGAAGTGCAAGAGGTCCCCAGAAGTGGCAAACGGGCGCCATGGCTGTGCATGTACAGTGTACAGTATACGAGGATCCTCACTGTGGACAGATGTCCAGGTTGCGCCATCGGGATCTGGGCAATTAAGCACGATCCAGGCTCGTGATTGGTCGGAAACCAGAGCACGTCGCCGTCTCGGACAAGTCTGGGGCCGACTCTCCGAGGCATCGGCCCACCAAAGCTGCCCGATTGGGTATAGACGCACACGAGACCTACGTCAGCTCGAGGAGCAGCCAAGAGCTTCAGGACGCCGTATTATCCGCCAAAGCCCCTGATTTAACTAAGGTACCAAACATACCTAAATACGGTAGTATATGATTGTGTTGCATGAAACATCAGGCAGTCGATATCAAGGCACAATGCGCGTCTAATCTGCTGAAGAGGCAATCGGGGTCATCTCGCAGCTGCTGTGGTGGAACGGCTGGATCCTGGGTAGATCGGGCACATGTGTAAGTATCTGTACATGTACATGCTGGTGCACGTCACACACAGGCTCTGCCAACTCTAGGCACGCAACATACTTGAGGTACCTATCAAGAGAGCCGTTTCTCAAGACCATCATGAAGCTTCAACGTCATGGCATAGACATTAGGTACTTATGGAATCGTTGCTTGTAATGATCCATATCATGATTGAGGCCCTTTAAACACGAATCCATCATGACATTGACCAAGTCCGCACAATCAGTACCACTACCGATACATTATCTTAGACCAGCACGGCCGTGATAACAAGAGAATCCCCCATAAAATCCCCAAATCCCCCTTTGAAAACATACCCGTCCAACAATTATCCGTAGCAGCAAATAAAAACTACCCTTTCAATGATCCATCCCACATATCAAGCCTCACTCCCCAGTCTCAATCCAACAGGATTACAAGAGCACATGCTCTTCGCACAGGAGGACTCGACAACACCACACCCTTATCCTAGCTTCACCGTCACTCCTTTTCGTCTTCGTCAACTTCTTCACTGTGCTCACCCTCGATAGGCTCATGCTTCTCGAACAGGGTCCGGAGACGGTGCACCGCCGTCTTTCCCCAGTCGAGCAGCCCGTCGCCCAGCCCCGTCACGTTGTGGTGACGATGCAGCGGCGAGGCGGCGCCCCAGGGGTAGTTTGGATTGCTGGGCAGCTCTTCCTCCTGGACTTCTACCGTGGGCACGGGATAGGCAAAGCCGCGCGAGCCAGATTCCTTGTCTTTGGACGTGGTCGAGGTCTCGAATGTCGTCGGAAGAGGATAGGGGTTCGAACCTGGAGCGTCATGTTAGCTTCTGTTCACTCAAGGGGTACCTGATGCTTGATGGCTTGGACTTACTGCTCTGGGCACTGGTCAATGTGCCGTTGGCTGTGCTCGTCGTGTTGCAAGTGGATGAAAACGACCGAGTCTGGTATTCTGACGTCTCTGAAACGGCCGTCGTCAACGGCAGCGCCCAGCAGCGAGTCATTGTGGTGTTGCCACTGGGAAACCGAGTGCAGGTAGTTGTGGTATCGGTAACGTTGGGGTATGGATATGACCATGAGTGAGTGCAGGGAGGAGTGGCTGTCGTGCTGTTGAGATACAGAGTCGTCACAATGGCACTGCCAGACTCACTAGCAGTACCAGTGGTGCTGTTGGGGTACAGAGTTGTCACAACAACACTACCCGTCTCGCTAGGAGTAAAAGTGGTGCTGTTTGGATACAGCGTTGTCGCAAGAACACTGCCCGTACCAGTAGTGCTATTGGGATAGATGGTTGTGACGAGGACGCTTCCCGTCTCGCTGGCAGTATCAGTGATCGTGCTGTTTGGATACAGAGTTGTGACGACGACGCTGCCAGTCTCGCCGGAAGCGCCAGTAGTACTATTGGGATATAAAGTCGTAATTAAGACACTACCCGACGCATTGGGCGTAGTACCAGTCGAGGTCTTGTTCGAGAACAGAGTTGTCACAACCACACTGCCAGACTTCCCAGAAGTAACAGCAGTACTGTTCAACCAGAGCGTCGTCACAAGCACACTGCCCGTCGCACCGGAAGGCTGCTCAGTCGGCGTGACAGTAGTATTGATCCAGCGCGTGGCGGTAGTCGGCGGCACAGGCACCGTCTGAATAATGGTTGTAACGCTCCGAGTCTCATTGCCTGTTGCCTGTGCCTCTGATGTAGACGACAACGAGATGGCGGTACCGGAAAGTGCGGACGATCTGGTCTGTGTCCTGGTAATGGTGCTCTCCACCACCGTCACATTGCCCGAAGCAGAGGCAGAAGGGCCGGCGGTCAGCGTGGAGACAATGACGGTAACCAGCTGAGTCGTTGTGGTGGTTGAAGCAGTCGCGGCGGTTGGAGACGGAGTCGCGCGTGTGCTGTTAGTCCAGATGGGTCCGCTACCTGATGCCTGTGACGAGATCGTGCCTGCTCCAGAAGAGACTGAAGTCGTCGACCAGGGCAGAGCCGAACCGGTGGTCAGAACCAGGGATGTTCCGTTATGGATGACGGTTGTGACTGTGACATTGCCTGCCTGAGTGACGGGCGAGCTGGAGTTGCTCGTGGAACTCCCTGATCCTGTCGTGAGCACCGAGGTGAAGACAGTCGTTTTGCCGGTGATGGTGGTGGAAATGATGACTGGGCCAAGTGTGCCGTTGCTGGAGCTCGATGCCGTTCCAGATGCCAAAGTCGAAGAGGCAGAGGTGAACGTCGTGTTTGACCAAGACGAAGGCGCCGACAGTGTTGGACTCGTCCATCGAGTTGACGAGTTGGACTGAAGACTGCTGACGCCCCCAGTGCTAAAAGAAACCGAGCCGGTGCCCGATGGAGCGCCAGTCGTGAACCATATCGTGGACAAATTGAAGGAGTTGGTAAAGGACCAAGTCAGGCTTCCAGCACCGACGCTGGTGCTCGGTCCCGAAACTGGGCCAGAAGTGGTGTTGGTCGCTGGCAGAGGGCTGAGAGTGACGGTGACCACGGTTGGAGCTGCTGTGCCCGAGCCACTGGCACTGACGACTGTGCCCGACAGAGTCTTGGTGTCATTGCGAGTCGTGGGGAAAGGAGGGCTGCTGGCACCTGGTGTCTGCGTGGGCACGCCGGTCCAGGAGAGCCAGGTCGCGTTGAATTCAGTGACGGGCGGACGGGGTGGTCCCTGGGTCCCTGTTCGGCTCGTGTTCCAGTAAGGCGCCGAATGGCTCGATGTGTACGAAGGCGAACCGGTTGGAGCGGTGTTCCAGATCGTCGAAGTCACGACTTGGCCGGATGGCAGCGACGATGATGACCATGACCCGGAGGTGGTATTGCTGAACGGCGGCAGCTGGCTCCTCGTCGCCGTCAGCGTCGTTCCGTTGGAAGGGGCCTGCGAGACTCCAGTAGAAAAGCCAGAGCTGCTACCAGTTGACGCCGCCCCGGTAGTAAAAGTGATGATGACAACAGTTCCCGCTGGCTGGGAGGACGCTGTAGAGTTGCTCGAGCCTGAGCCCGATACAGTAATGGTGCTCACGATTGTTTGGCCGGTAGCAGTAGTAGTCCAGGGCAACTGGGATCCCATGGTGGACGTGGCATTTAAAGATGTCACAGTCGCATTGGAGCTGGAAAGGCTGGTAGATGGGCTAGAGGGCGCTGTGCCCGTAAGCGTCTGAACAATGGTGGTGTGATTCAGCGTCAAGGAGACAGTAGAGACTGTGAACAGGGGGCCCGCCTCTGATGTCGTCGCAACCGCAGTAGAGGTTGTGTTCGCCCATGACAGGGGTCTGCTCAACGTCGATGTTGACGAGCGGATCTCGCCAGACAGCGTCTGAGAGGAGTGACCAGTACCACTTGGAATCGGAGACGTGGTGAACACCACAGAGCCATTCGTCTGTATCGTCGAGATGGTGACGGTAGAGACACCAGTGTCGTTACTGGCTCGCGATGTTGAGGAGATCTCGGGCACAGATGTAACCGATACTCCCACAGACGAGCTGGACGAGATCGAGTTGGCAGTCGAGATGGTTGTCGAGTTTGACGGAACAACCGTAGTACCAGCATTCGTGCTCACCGTAACGGAGGTCTGATTACCTGTATCCGGTAGAGCAGAGGTGCTTGATTCAGCAGTAGATGCCGACGGTGACACGGTACCTGACAGAGTCAGGGTGAACGACAGTGTCCCGTTGGTAACCCCAGTCGAGGGAGATCCTGTGCCACCTGCACTCGACGGCCCAACGGTGACGGTGGCCACAGACGAGTTGGTGAACCGGTATGTCGAAGTAGCAATTGATGGGCCGCTCAAGGAGGACCAGCCGCTAATGAGAGAGGACGAGCTGTTGGACAAGGCCGTTGACGAGGTGGTACCTGTCTGTGCCTCAGAGATGGTGGTCACAATGACAGTTCCCCTCACGACACTTGTGACACTTTGGGCCGATGCTGTGGTACCGGCAGGCGAGGTAACCACAGATGTCAGGGTCAGCGTCACGTTTGTCGTGGTGCCTGATGGGAAACTGGATACTGTAGTCTCTGAGATAGAAGAGGATGTTGATGTGGAAGAAGTCGCGTTCCAGGCCAGGGACGACGATTGAGTGGAAGCTTCCGATGCTGGTCTCGTCACCGTTGTTCCAATCGAGATCAGTGTCACTGTCGACGTGACTGTCCCGTTCTCGCTCTGCTTAATGGACGTCGAGCTCCCTGTTGCTTGGATTGATGATGGTTTCGTCACCGTTGTTCCAACTGATGTCAATGTCACAGTCGAGATGATAGTCCCACTCTCACTCTGGAAGGACGATGAGCTTTCAGTCGATGAGAGCGAGGATGGATTTATCACCGTTGACCCAACCGTCGTAAGCGTTACCGTGGCGAAAACAGTTCCACTCTGACTGAACTGGCTAGAAGTGCTTGAAGGCTCCGAAGAAGAAAGCGTCGAGTTGGGGAACCGCGTCGTCGACAACGCAACTGTGGGCTGCACCGACTCCGAACGTGAAGAAGCAGAAGTAGAAGGCGTAGAGATAGAAGAGGTGGTTACAGGCCGAACAGTACCAGACTCTTCTTCCGTCAAAGACTTGGTCGACGTGCCTGAGCTTTCCGACGTGCTTGAGGTTCCCGATGACGCGCTCGAGGTACCCGACGATGTACTCGAAGCCAATGTCTCCTCAGTCGAGGTGAAGGAATAGCCATCATGACTGGATTCAACAGGCACAGTCTGTGCAGTGACAAACGTGGTAGAGGACAACGACACCGTGATGGTCTGAACAGTTTGGCTGACAGAGGACTCCTTGCTGGATGACGCTTCAGTCTCCGTCGACGAGCGATGGTCTTCAGAAGAGGAGGTCGAAGTCACCGTTCCCGCAGGGGTGGATGACGCCTCTGTTGAAGTTGTCTTAGATCCGACCGGAGAGGAATGACCCTGGTGGCCCGACAAGGTGGTCGAAACAGTCTGCATCTTGGTCTTGGTCGTCTTATGAGAAGCAGTGCTCGAGGAAGATTCACCAGGGAGAGGGTCTATGTAACCATTAGCTCAAGCCTTCAGAATGAGGGACCAAGGAAGAGTACTCACAAGGCTTAGTCTTTGAGGTAGTAGAAGTAGCCGAAGATGTCGAGGTCTCTTCTCCATAAGGAGGAGGAGGATAGTAACCATAGTCGCTAGGCTCGCCATAGTTCGCCTCCCGGGGGCCCAAGACCTTGAAGTGGCCAGCGTCATGATCTTCGCGATGTTTCACGTCGCCAAGCTGGGCCACGGTTGCGGAGATGCTGCCGAGAAGCATCACCATCACCGGCACGAGGCCAGCAGATACGATGGATGCTCTCATCGTGGGGTTGGGGGACACAGGAGCTATTCACGGTCAGAGACAATAGGCCGGCTATCTGCAAGGCATTCATTGAGAACTCACCCTTTTCCCCTGCAAATCAACGGACAATAGGCAGAATGGAGAGGCTCGATGCTATTGTAGATGAACAAGATAATGTAGGAGATGCAAATACAGAGTGAAGTGCCGCAGTGAAGAATGGGGGACAATAGAAAGTAATGAACGAAGGGATGTGGAAAGTGACGAAAGTTGAGACTTCTTCGAAGTGAGAATCTGAAGAAAGAAGAGAAGAAGAAAGAAGAACGCGTAGCTGACGCGCTATGGGAAGGGGAGAAAAGAAACAACGCGAGCAAAGTGCCTGACAGCTGGCAACTTGGCCTCCAACAGGTGACAGAGAAGCGAAGAGAGCACGTTAGAAGGGGAGGGAAAGGAGAATGGGTTTCAAGCACAGAGCCGGCCAATAAATGGAGGAGACACTCGCTCTGCCAGCTGGCAAAAGAGAAAGCTGTGCCATCCGTCTGCTCACACCTGTGGGCGCCCCCCCCTACTAGAAGTAAGTAGGTATCTATCTCGCTCGAGACATGCTTCCACTGGTGGCAGAAGTCAAGCAAGGCTCGCCAGCTGGTCACACCTCTTGCCTCCTGGCTGAGAGAACCATAGCATCAACACCAAACTGCGCTGAGCCTCTTCTTCCCGGCTACTCCCTCCCGGAAAGACTCCCGCCCCCCCAGAGCCATGTACCGTGCCTGCGCTGTGCAAATACGACCAACGTAGGGAGCCCCAGGGGCCACAAGCGATGGAGACGAAAGCACGATATCCCGAGTCTCTCTCTCCGACGGGGCTCGCCAGCTTCCCATGTCTCGGTCATACTGAGCCCATGTGCAGGACATCCGGCATTGCAGACAGCAGCAGTATCAGGTTGATGAGCTCGCGAGCTCTGTCGACGGCAAATCCCTGCTTCACGCGGATACTACCGCCGCTCCCTCGCCTTCCGATTCGCCACGAGACAAGAAACAGACCTCGTATGCTCGATTAGCTCTTTCGGCAACGCGCAGTGAGATCCTGCAGAAGTGCGAGATGGGAAGTAAGTGGTACTGAGATCCGGGGCATCTGGCGATGTGGCTCCGTGCCTGTCCTTGTTTCTGCAGAGAAGCACCATGGTAAACCCGGTCCTGTGCGACAACCCTCGAGGGCAGCGGATCAGTGCCGATGACTTGGTGTGAGCGACCAGGGAGGGAGTTGGCGAGAAAGCATCCGATACCGTCCCAGTGATTCGATATGAAACGATGAGCTGTTGAGATGGGCATGTAGATGCCTCTCGGGGAAGCCATCGTGATCGTCGTCCCCCCGACGGATCAAGTCTAGATATGAGGGCATGTTAGTATTAGATGCGAAGATGCAGTGGATGTTGTGGAGGTCCCCAACCGTCTTCATCGGTAACCATCCTGGTCTGACCAGCTCGTCGCGTCCATCGAGGTCATACACAAACCCTGAGGAACCCTGTTATCAAAAACAGCCCACATCTTACCACCCAGCACGTCCTCCATACAAACAGAAGAGGAATCGCGGGATCATCATTACCGTAATGGTCCCCATCGTCACACGACGAAAACCCACGTTGATAACAACGATTCTAACACAGACAACCCCGTCGCTACCCCAATAGGTGGCTCTCTCTTCTCGATCCAGCTCTCATCTAGTCCGAAAGATGCAACCGCCATCTCGCCAGATGAGGACCACGTTGGACTCGATCGTTTGCCTTCCCGCCAGGAATCCTCGCACACGCCTCGCCGCATAATGACAGGGCGTCTTGTGCCCCCTCACGACAATGAGGTCGTGTTACTCCAAAAGCCTAGCTGCAGGTGTAGACGAGTGTAACATCCGCCAGAAGCAGGTCGAGCGGCGGGAGGGAGTCAGGGAGTTCCGGGAGCTCCACGTCTACTTTCATGCGTTTTCCCATGGCTCTGCCCCTGTCCAGCTATTCCTTTCCGTTGTTTCAACTTAAATTGGACTGCTGCGGCTTGGCTGTGCAAACGTTCCGGCCTGAAGAATGCGAACGAAGCTTGGGAGCAGCTCAAGAGCAGAGACGAAAAGAGCGTCCGATCAGTAAGACAGGATGTTAGCACGCAACAGGATAAGACAGTATGAGACCGAGAGCCTAATTTGCCACGAATGAAGGACTCAACCTTGGCTGAGGTATGTTCTGAACGATATTTCTGGTCTGGAAGTGTCTCAAGGGAAACCGAAATCTGGCCGCTCTTATTCCTATGCTAATACTACGAACCTAGTTTGCGAGGCGCCTCCACCATTGTAAACAGTTGGGCTGCGTCAGGCTGCTTCTGATGCCAAGCATCTCAAGCCGCCTGCACGGAGTACGAGTGCTTGTCGGACATCCATAAATAGACGATCCTGCCGTGTCCGATAGTCGGTCGCCCAAATGGAAGCAGCGGTGGATATCCCGGCAGCAAACATTGCAATGACTGCTGCTTGTATCGTGATACAATACTACTTTGGCATTCTGTTTGACATAGAAAACGCTCTCCGGTTGGCGATGAGCCCGAGAGCTCACTCAGCTCCCTCAGCAGCCTGCCTCAGATTAGGGGCAGTCTCTTTGACCATGGCGTTATTTTGATGTTCAAGATCAGCAGCCCAGAGGGCAGCACCAACTAACAAGTCAGGTTAATATCAGCGCAAATCTAGTCACCATATGAATGGACATACCGGTATTTGTGTAGGAGAAGAAGACGGACACCACGGGGATCATCTCGAGAAGGGTTGCGACGAGGCCAAAGCTGAGGGGACAATGCAGTCAGTGGGAGATGTTCAGATAGCTTCAGGGGATAACGTACGATGCATAAGCTCCACTGTGACTCTTGAGCCACTGTGTCTTCTGTGGCTCGGACCAGCTCTTGAGTTGAAAGTACTTTGACACCGTTATTAGCACAGCGAGCGCGTTTTGGCAATATTCGTGAAAGGTAACAACATACTCGATTGTGCACAACCTTGCCTCTCTGTTTACCTATGTGACGCATTAGCGGAGCGCCTTCGCGAGCCCAGAATATGGCTACACCTACCGTTGAGGAAGATGAAAGTAAGGGTGCCCACGACAGGAATGAAGTTCAAAGGCAGATACATCAGACTCCGGATCATTGAAGTGAGACTAATCCTTTCGAACCGCTTCTTGAATACCTTGCCCAACTTCTTGATCGGGTCGTTTCCTGGGCGCACCTCGCGGCCTTGCTGGACGACGGCGGTTGCGTTTCGCGCAACCAGCGTGCCATCAAATGTATCCAGAAGTGCATCTTGGAGCAGCCAGTTGCGGGAGATCAGGTGGATGATCATGGCACTTTCGTTGAGCGTGAGGAGGACTGTGGAGAGGACTGCCAACGGGCCATTGAACAGCACGAGAACAGCCAGCTGTGGCAGATACGCAACGGCAAACATGGTGCCAATTACGGAGACACTGAGGACGCCATAGGGAAGGACACGGTCAAGCAGCGGCTTCCACAAGCTCCGATGGTTGAGGAAGTAGAAGATTCCCTGTCATGCTGGTGTTAGGCCGAAATGCTGTGAAGCTCATGGTGGTTTGATATCACGTAGGCACACCTTGATGGGATAGAGATATGCCTGGCTCTGGACGGCATCAGAGGCCATGACCTTGGCTTTGTCATAGTCGTGCTTGCTGGTCATTGTCAGTAGCCTGGCGCATATTGAAGAGTTAGACAACTCTCACATGACATTCTCAGCCCTCCTGCTGATGGAATCGACGACGCGATTCCGCAGCAGGGACGAGTCCTTCTCTGATGATTCAGCCATTGGAGGCCAAAGATGCTGTAGAAGATGCTGAATCCGGACTGAGTCGAAAGTTGGAGAGGCAATGGAATGCTGAGCTGATTGTAGGTACGATAAAGAAAAGACTTGAAGCTCAAGCTGCAAATGTGACGAGATGCTGGTTGAAGCTTCGAAGTGGTGACGCGGGGAGCTTTTTAGCTGGAAGCGACGATGCGCGACATGATGTCGTCATTGGCATGTGCGGGTGGGGCGACCTCTTACAAGGGAACCGCGATCTGCCCATAGCTGCGATCCTATTCTGACCGCAGATTGACATACTAGGTAGTTGATGATACTTACGTGATAATGGCTCTTCTACCAGATTTCTACCTACTGCACCTTCAGTGGTTCACAGACGGCACGTCCAAGGGACACCGGATTGAACAATGACCCCAAACGGAGAAACCGAGGGGCAGCCATGAAGGAGGATCTAGCTGCATCATGCTAAACCCGTCCTCCTCCGCCTCTTTCCAGGGTAGCAAATAGCCTCAACTCTAGATAAGGTACTTTGACATCGCATTCCACAAGGCACCGCAACAATACCCACCAACAATATATTCAAATCAAAGAAAGATTCGCCGCCCAGATCCCATCCGCCATGGCGCCCAAGTACATACCAAACGACCTGCCGCTGCAGGCGCTGGACCGCGAGCCCCTCCAGCTAATGATGTCGTCCCTTGCACACATTCTCAGGATGACGCCTCCTCAGCCTGCCTACCTCGATCCGGCGCAACATGGCGGCTTCATTCGAGGGCCGACCAGCATCGCCTACCTTTTCTTCCGCCTTGCTAACCTGTATCCAGACGTCCAGGTGGCGGATCATCATCTCCTGCACTGGGCCAAGAGATACCTAGAGGCAGATCGAGGGGAACTGGCCCTCAGCACGAGGGTCGGGCTAAGTTGCGAAAAGCTGGCGTACGAGGCACTCAAGGCCTGCATCAGCCAGGACGCAAACGATGTACAAGTCTTCTTGTCCAACATTCCAACAGTCGTCGGCCCCTATGAGGATGGAGAAAAGGATCCTTTCGAATCAGAGATATGGCAGGGGAGAGCTGGCACGCTCTACTTCATGCGCCTGATGCGTCATCAACTCCCAGACTGTGCCGCCATTCTCGAGGACCCGATTGCGCAGGTAGCCGAGAAGATCCTGGCCGACAGCATCGACGGAGGTGAAGGCGGGTGGACGTTCCACAAGAAAAAGTACCTCGGTGCTGGCCATGGTGACATTGGAATCGTGACGCAGCTCGCCCTCACGACCCCTGCCTTGGCCCCGAAGCTGAAGCCCAAACTTCGGGCGCTGCTCAGCCTCCAAAGAGACGGCAACTGGCCCATAGCCAGGGAAATCGACGAATCCCGCCATCCAAGTCTGGTACAGTGGTGCCACGGTGCCCCTGGGTTCCTGTATTCCCTTCGTGCCATGCGCCCTTGCTTTCCCCAGCTTCACGACGAGATCGATGCTGCGATAGCTCGAGGGCAAGAAGCCATCTGGAAACAGGGGCTGCTCAGGAAGGAACCGAGTCTGTGTCACGGTATCTTTGGAAACGCTCTGTACGTCGACCATTGTCATACGGGGGAGGTTGGGGCTATGTTGACACGTCAGCAGAAATCTACCGCATGGATCGCGTAGAGAACATTTTCTTTCTCTTGCGACAGTAGAAGCAGTGGAAAAGGCCAGGAGCGTCGACCCTGACGTGTTCTCGCCGGCGGACTATGGACATGGCATGGCGCTTCTGTTCAACTATCACTCAAGCGCGGCGTGGGCATGGGCCGTCTGCGAGTTGGAGAATCCGCCGATGATTGCGTATACGGATGTGTGATTGTCTGAGACGAGGCCGCTGTCGGTGACTTGCTGGAGAGCTCTTCACTTTGAACGTACTGACTTCTTCAGGGTGGCCAAGGGAGGTGTTTAGACTGCTGCTGCTGCGCTGCTGAACATTGTTTAGCCTGAAGTATAACCTCTGTCTTCCGAGCTGAGCTGGTATGTGAATAGTTCAACTGCAGTTGACATGCCTCACGAGATTGGTAGTGCATCGATAATCACAGTGAAAATCACCGGAAACGAGATTGCGCTCTCAGGTGCCACTGACAGGAGACATACTCCGCTCGACCACCTGATGCTGTGCAAAGCAATTTGCGAAGCTTTTGTTGAGTCCACAGCTTAGAAGAAAATCTGTTGAGGAGACAGTAAGTGAAAAGGTCAGACTCGGGCAATTATGAGAAGAGGAAGAAAACAGGAACCAGAAGGGTCCGGATGAAGGACGTGGAGAAGACTGGTCCGAAAGAAGAGGAAGAGTAAGGAAGAGGAAGGAAGAGGAAAGAATTGAGGGACATCCAGTTACGATAACAAAAGAGGAAAAGATGAGGAGGACGAAACAAAGAAACACCGAGGAGTGAGGAAGAAGAAGTGTAACGAGAGCCTTATGAGAGCGCCACTCAAATTCCATTGCAGCTCTCTTCCAACGTCTCAATCATCATTCTGCTGTCGGTGGTTGTACTGAGGAATGTCTCTTACCAAAACAGGGTGCTGTCAAACTGTAACAGAGGAAAGGTTATCGATATTGTTGAGTAAGCCCATCTCGAGACGAGCATCTGGCGCAAACGCCAGTGGTGGCTATGCCCAGAACGTGTAGGATAAAGAAGTCCAAGTTGGTCAAAGTCGATGACACGTCTGATGCGTTCCAATCACTCGTCGTCAGACAGTTTCTTCACATGCCACGGGCTGACGCCGCATCGCCAAAAAGTTGGCTGTGCTTCCAACCAATTCCTGATCTGGACATTCCCATCCCCCTTTGTCGAAGCTGCCTCCCCCCCCCACCCCCCCCC
>LFMI01000041.1:0-12029 GCA_001050175.1 Trichoderma parareesei | reverse complement strand
GGGGGGGGGGAGGGGAAGAGATGGGAGAGTCGTGAGGGGTTTGGTTCGTTGGTTGGCTGACTTGGAAAAGAAGAGAATTTTCAGATGGAGGAGGAGGTTCGAATGAGTTTTAGCTGCGAAAAGAAGCGAATGATGTCAGCCCTTTTAGGGGTTAGTTGGTTGAGCACTTGGGCAACAGGCACATACAGTCGGTGAGCCTCTTTCACCGAGGGGCTGGTGGGGCATTGTTGGATAAGGTACCTACGTAAGAACCTCTATGGGGCTACCATACCTTTTACCTTGTTTCTCTCAACACAACACCATTGATTGGGTATCTTTTGAGAAATGGAGGGTTGTTAAAGTAATTGAAAGCACAATACATATTGCTCCATAAGTGAACACTAAATAGAGCAAGTCATAAGCAGTAAAATGGCAATTGTAGCAGTAGCATTCAGGTACCCCCCAATTATTAGGTACTGGTCAAGAGTCAAAGGGTCCAAGCGGGCCAAAAGCCTCAGGTCCCTTCTTCCATGAGTAAGGCACCTAGGTACCTACATTCTGAAATGAAAGCTCAACCCTCGTTCAGCCAATTTCTTTGACATTGCAGCAAGCAATTGGAAAGAAGTGTTCTTTATTACCAGAGACATTATTTACCATTTCACATCAACCCAAACAGTGCTCCAAACCCTTTGCACCCTGATATCCTACACTCATTCGGCGAGGCACCAGACGGACCATCTTCGGCAGGTCGTCCTCCCATCACGTGACCCTGCACGACCGTCTCCCCCATCCCTGAGCCTACCTCTAGCCTTACCTTACCTTAACGTGTCTACTATTATCTATCGCCTTACCTGGTGGTTCTGCTGGGAGCTGAGCCAAAACCACCAACCGACTCCAATCACCGCCATCCTCTCCTCCCCTCCCGACCAAACCGCCCAATATGAGTTACGGCAAAAAGGACGAGGATGCCGACCTGGGCCTGGTCAAGGTGGACCGCACACAAGTCTTCCAAGAAGGTACCAATTCGCCCGTCCATGCGCTCGTGCCTGTGTCTTCCCTCTCCCACCGTCTGCCAGCCAAAGTGACCGCGCTCGAGTGCTAATCGAAAGGCGCGCAGCTCGACTGTTCAACAGCTCTCCAATCCAGCCTCGACGATGCCGCATTCTCCTGACCAAGATCGCCCTCCTCCTCTACACGGGCGAATCCTTCCCCAAGAATGAAGCCACCACTCTCTTCTTCGGCATCTCGAAGCTGTTCCAGAACAAGGATGCCAGCCTGCGGCAGATGGTCCTCCTCATTATCAAGGAGCTGGCCAACTCGGCCGAGGACATCATCATGGTGACCAGCACCGTCATGAAGGACACTGGCGGCAGCAGCGACGCAATCTACAGGCCCAATGCCATCCGTGCTCTGTGCCGAATCATCGACGTAGGTGCACAGTGCTGCGTGCTTTAAGCGGCGCCATCATCCCGCCCTTGACCCCGACTTGCTAACGCTCGAGGCGACAACACAGGCTACAACGGTCCAAGCCATTGAGCGTGTCATGAAAACCGCCATTGTGGACAAGAACCCTTCCGTCTCTTCTGCCGCGCTTGTTTCATCATACCACCTGCTGCCGATCGCCAGAGACGTTGTCAGGCGATGGCAGAGCGAGACTCAGGAGGCGGCCGCCTCCTCCAAGTCGTCGGGCGGCTTCTCCCTGGGCTTCTCCACGTCCGGCGGCTCTCTGCCCATGAACAGCTCGACAATGGCGCAATACCATGCCATTGGCCTCCTTTATCAGATGCGCTCGCACGACCGCATGGCGCTGGTCAAGATGGTGCAGCAGTTCGGCGCTGCCGGGGCCGTCAAGAGCCCCGCGGCCACGGTGATGCTGGTCCGGCTGGCCGCGCAGCTTGCCGAGGAGGACCCCTCGCTCCGACGGCCCATGATGCAGCTCCTCGACGGCTGGCTGCGACACAAGAGCGAAATGGTCAACTTCGAGGCCGCCAAGGCCATTTGCGACATGCGCGACGTCACCGACGCCGAGGTCAACCAGGCCGTCCACGTTCTGCAGCTGTTCCTCACCTCGCCCCGCGCCGTCACCAAGTTTGCCGCCCTGCGCATCCTCCACAGCTTCGCTTCCTTCAACCCCACCGCCGTCAGCGTCTGCAACACGGACATTGAGCTGCTCATCTCAAACTCCAACCGGTCCATTGCCACCTTTGCCATCACGACCCTGCTTAAGACGGGCAACGAGGCCAGCGTCGACAGGCTGATGAAGCAGATCTCGGGCTTCATGTCCGAAATCACCGACGAGTTCAAGATCACCATTGTCGAGGCCATCCGCACCTTGTGCCTCAAGTTCCCCAGCAAGCAGGCGGGCATGCTGACATTCCTCAGCGGCATCCTGCGCGACGAGGGAGGCTACGAATTCAAGCGCGCCGTCGTGGAGAGCATGTTTGACCTCATCAAGTTCGTCCCCGACTCCAAGGAGGACGCTCTCGCGCATCTGTGCGAGTTCATTGAGGACTGCGAATTCACCAAGCTGGCTGTCCGCATTCTGCACCTCATCGGCCTCGAGGGCCCCAAGACGGCCCAGCCCACCAAGTACATCCGCTACATCTACAACCGCGTCGTCCTTGAGAATGCCATTGTCCGCGCCGCCGCTGTTACCGCTCTTGCCAAGTTTGGTGTCGGCCAGAAGGATCCAGACGTCAAGAGTAGCGTCAAGGTCCTGCTTACGCGCTGTCTGGACGACGTCGATGACGAGGTGCGAGATCGAGCTGCCCTGAACCTCAAGCTGATGGCCGAGGAGGACGACGAGCTGGCTCGTAACTTTGTCAAGAATGGTGAGTTTCGAATGATCATGCCTTTCCAATGCACCAGCTTCCGCTCCTTGCTGACAATTTCAATCTTTCGCAGACAACATGTTTTCGCTCCCCTTTTTTGAGCACCAGCTCGTTCTGTACGTCACATCGGACGACAAGTCCACGTTCGAGGAGCCGTTTGACATCTCCAAGATCCCGGTGGTCACCCGAGAACAGGCAGACGCCGAAGACAGGACCAAGAAGCTTACCGCTACAACGCCTACGCTAAAGGCGCCAAAGGCCGGCCCGACCAAGACGCCAGCAAGCGGCGCGGAGGCTGCTGCAAGTGCTAGCGCCCAGGCTCAGCGGTACGCCCAGGAGCTCATGCAGATTCCCGAGATGAAGGAGTTTGGCAGCGTTGTCAAGTCGTCGCCTGTTGTCGAGCTCACCGAGGCCGAGACGGAGTACGTCGTCAGCGTGGTGAAGCACATCTTCAACGAGCACATTGTGCTGCAATACGAGGTCAAGAACACCCTCCCCGACACAGTGCTAGAGAACGTGTCAGTGGTGGCAACGCCTTCGGACGAGGAGGAGCTGGAGGAGGTGTTCATCATCCAGGCCGAGAAGCTGGCCACCAACGAGCCGGGCAACGTTTACGTGGCATTCAGGAAGGTCAACGGGCAGGCGTCATTGCCCGTCTCGACCTTCTCCAACGTGCTCAAGTTCACCAGCAAGGAGATTGATCCGTCAACGGGCGAACCCGAGGAGACGGGCTACGACGATGAGTACGAGGTGTCAGAGTTTGACCTCAGCGGCAGCGACTACGTCATCCCCACATATGCCAGCAACTTCAACCATCTCTGGGAGCAGGTCGGCGCCTCAGGGGAGGAGGCGGAGGAGACGCTGCAGCTGAGCAGCATGAAGAGCATAGCCGGTAAGCTCCATTTCCATCCCAGCCATTGTTTGCCTTGTCCATCAGACACCACGTTTGTCTTTTTTGCATCGTTTCAGACTCGCTAATTTTAGAGGCAAACAGAAGCAACGGAGCAGCTGGCCAAGATCCTGTCCCTGCAACCCCTCGAAGGGACAGATGTCCCCGTCAACCAGACCACGCACACGCTCAAGCTGCTGGGCAAGACGGTAAACGGCGGCAGAGTGGTTGCGAACGTTCGCATGGCATTCTCGTCAAAATCCGGCGTGACGACGAAGATTACGGTCCGGGCCGAGGAGGAAGGCGTGGCGGCTCTTGTGGTTGCATCTGTGGCATAAATGTAGGGAAGCAGGCGTTGAGGGTCATAATGTATCGGTGGTTAGACAAACGTCTCTGTCAAGTCTTCTTTCGCCTTTTTTTCATTGTCTTTTTCTCGTTTATTCTTCTCAGCCTCGAGTGGCGGACGGCAAGCAAAAACATTTCGTTATCTTGATACACATTGTAGGGAAATGGAGTGATGATGATGATGATGATGACTGCGGTTATCTGGCGATGTGGTCCATTACCTACCTATCTGTCGGCCTTTTTCGGACAACAAATTCGCACGGTCAATAGAGTGATAAGTATCCAAAAATTCCGCATCTCCTCGGGGGGTCAGCTCACAAGCGCGTCTTCCTCTTCCAGGGCTATTCGGGGAAAGACGGTAACATGGAAGCTGACTGACATGCTGTGTTTTGTCGGGAGCAGCTGTAGCTCGAGACGTGTTACTACTAAGCTCACTCGGACTTACACGCAGCTTTGCGTTCATCACGGCATCCTGGCCCGAGGGTGCTGTGGAGCCTCTCATCGTTCATTGATGATTGGAGATGATCGATCTCGATGAAGGCTTTTGCCATATGCAATGCTGCGAGCTCGAGCGACACAGATACCTATCGAGCTCCTCTTCCTCGCTTTTTGTTGGGACCATTCAAAGGAGCATGATTACGTCACCTGACGGCATTTTCAACAATCTTGTCCTCTGCTGCTTCTCTTTGAGCTTCAGTAGGTAGTAATGTTTGCAAGAGCCGGCGATGAATCACATGAACTGTGTAGGGTAAGTTGAGCGCCCAGCGCATGACCTGGATCGAGATAATCGTGGATGGGGTGTGTAAGCGAGAGTCGGCGAATAGCCTCTGCGCCATTTGATGAGATGAGGATGAGGTGTGGATGAGAGAGGGTACCGCTTGTATACAGTCAGCGGATTAGCGATGGATGGCCGTGGATATTAGTAGCTGGAGGTGAATGGATCATAGCTGCCCGAGCACCTCCAATTCTACAGGTGCTGTCAACTCTGAGACGGCGGGGAGCAGCACGAACCTGGGCCCCGGGGCATCGCTAACACCGCTAAAGGATGACCGCCATGGCCTAGCACCAGGACGCTAAATCGCAGCCCGCCATCGATCAAATGTCTCAGCCAAAAACATGTGCCAGATTGTGAGTGGGTGGGGTGAGGCTGGGTGACGAAAACAGCATGACAGACTGCAATCTCGAATCAAGAAGCTCTCTTGGGGCAGACAATGGTCGAAAGCATAAGGAAGGGGAGCAGGATCCAGAGCGCAGGTAATGACGCGCATAATCTCTTGCAAATCACGGCCAGTGCCTCGCAAGGCATCAATGAATGAGGACATAGGACCAGGTGCCTACCTACTGCACAGAGCCGGAGTACATACGCGTAATGTCGGGTGTCTGCATTGCGGCTTTCACGTGCTGGCGGATTACATTGGACATGTACCTAGTAGATTGTCCACATGCTGCGTGTATCTAGGTATCAAGTGCCTTCAGGTAATACTGTCACCTCCAGTTAAGGTACCTTTCCGGGCTACCAAACGATTCCATTTAGTAGCAGGCTAGAGCTGTTGCACAGTACCAGACACTCATATTGCACCTGCATCTTCCAGCGCAGAGCTTCCAAGTAGGTAATCAATTCCAGTTCCAGCGGCATCTGGCGCCCGCTGCGACTTGACGAGATTTGGTAGGCGTAATGCTACCCCGTAGGCACAGTTAGACCGGGGGTGCGTCAGGCACACGCACAGCGGGCTGGACGGGGCTGAATCCGGCCATGCGTACCCCGTACGCCGCAGTACTTGTGGCGACGCGCCACCCAGGTACAGTGCAGCGCTCCGCTAGCACGCCCCCGGCGCAGACGGAGCCCCCCAGCGTTAGCACGACGTGGCGCTGGAGAAGCAGGACCCCCAGCTGTGCGTCGAGCTCGAGTAGCGGTACAGTGAGCAGGGAGCGCGGCTAGGCGGCCAAGGCCACGGGCAATCTCCCTGGGCATGCATTTCCCTCCTATCGTGTCTTTTCCGCTCGACCTCTCTCGGAGTACCTTACCTTGCCTTAGCTCAGCCAACAAACCACCAACAAGGCAAAAGCAAGAGAGAGAGAGAGAGGGAGAAAGCAAAAAGAAGGCCACCTTGCCCGGGGCTCCCTTTTGAAATCTCCCCTTCATCTCGCCTCGCTCATCCGTCGAGCAGAGTGAAGAAACAACCAACGAAAGCGACGGCTCTCTCGCCGGCGCCATGAACGCCATACAGCAGAAATGCCGCCCGAAGCATCAGGTTCTGGTGCTCAAGTGCTATCCGCGGACGACCAAGGGAGCAGTCGACGTCAAGCCTAACAGCAGCGAGCTGAGCTATCTACTCTACTACGCGACCAGCCGCCGGTCCAAGATCCAGAAGATTGGCGCCTTTCTGGAGAAGAAGACGGCCAGCGATGTCTGGCGATTGCGCATTGGGTACGTGCCTCTGTGTCTCTGCCCGGGCCTTGCCGGGGCATCCGGCCTACACACCCCTCGGTGGCGACGATGACAGGCTGGACGCCGGCCATGGTGTTGAGCCTTGTCTAGAGTGTTTCCAAGGCTGACCGCGGCGGCATTGCCCGCGCTTCTCGTGCAGTAACGTACAGGTGACGCTCGGCATCCTCGCCGCCCTGGTCGAGAAGTCGCCCAAGGATGCCGTCCTCATCGCGCCGTGCATCCTCAAGATCCTCGAGCTCATCCTCCGCTCCAACGACATCACCATGATCGAGTCCTCCCTTCCGACCTGGGAGGCCTTTTGCGAGCATCACGATGCCTCCTCCCTCTTCGCCGACCAAGCGTACCTCAGCCACTACGTGTCCGTCGTCCGGTCCTACGCGCAGCTCGCGTCGACTCGAAACTCGCTCAACCCAGCCGCCTCGAGCCGGCCGGTCCAGATGCGGTGGAGGAATGCCGGGCTGGGCGCCATCAGGTGCATATCGACCTCGGATGCCCTGTCCTCGGTCAGCGGACGCCAGATCGACGTCATTGTGCCCATGATCCTGGAGAACCTGTGGACGGACGACGAGGCGCTGCTGGACGTGCTGCTGGAGCGCGTCGAGGCCGAGGAAAAGGTGGACACGGAGAAGTTCCTGCGGCGAAGGACGAGCGTCGCCACGGTGCAGACGGGCGAGGGCAGCGGCGATGCGAACCCGCTGGCCATCTCGGGAACCGCCATGGACGTGGACAAGATGGCCGAGGAGGACACGGGCGTCCTGGCCCTGCAGTGCCTCAAGAGCATCTTCCTCGTGCCGTCCCGCTCCCAGATCCACTCGGCGACGGCAGCCCTGCTTAGGTTTATCCTGGAGCGCGTCAAGCAGGGAGAAAAGGTCACGGCCGCCGACGCCGCCGACAACGGCAGCGACCGGGGCTGGGCCATCAGCATCTTCAACATCGTCGCCCGCTGGGCCCCCGTGCAGGACCGCTATGTCATCTTGGTCATGGCGCTCGATACTCTGACGCACACCCTCATGAGGGACGATAGCCTGGACCAGCACATCGCCCTGACCGCCATGATCGAGTCGCTGCTGAGGTCAGACATCAACCTCATCGGCCTCAGCGTCATGGACGTCCTCCTCGGCCTCATCAAGCAGATTAGGAAGCTCTTTACCCTCGCAAACGTCGGCAGCCGAGCCGAGACGCCTAGCGACAAGGTGGCGTCGGACAGCGACATGGAGCAGAACCTGCACCAGCCGCAGCGCAAGGAGCTCCTGGCGCGGCTCGAGCGGTGCATCGGAGACCTCGCCAGCCACACCTACTATGCAGACCAGGTCTCGGACATGATTGCCGCCATTGTCGGCCGCCTCAAGCCCGGCCGCTCGTCGAGCGCCCCGTCGACGCCGCAGGGCGAGAAGACGGAGGGCACCGAGCAGAGCAACCCCTCGCCGCCCTCGGGCACGGCCACGGCCGACCTCGCCGAGGGCCAGACCAACAGCATGGTCGACGTCTACTTTTCCTACACGCTGGGCCGCATCTCGGCGCTTCGCATCGTCAACATCATTTTGCACGTCGCCAACCCCAAGGCCAAGGTCAAGACCAACGCCGACCTGGGCCGGAACCGTGTGCCGACGCAGGTCTGGGAAGGCACCCATTGGCTGCTACGCGATCCCTCGGGCCAGGTGCGGAGGGCCTACATCGACGCCCTGCTTACGTGGCTGGACCTGGAGACGACGCCCATGGATCTGCTGGCCAGGGATGAGGCGCTCGAGCTGCACAAGTCGGCCGCCGCCAAGAATGCCCGCGACCTGCCCAATGGCCGGCGCGTCGTCTCCAGCGCCTCGAACAAGGACCGCCAGCCGAGGACTCGGCGCTCGCAGTTCCTGCCGCAGCTTCACCTGGCCATCTACGACAACGCGCTGCACTTTGTCGAGTTCGAAAACGACCTTGCCGCGCTGCATACGCTGCTGTCCAGGCTCGTGTCCAGGCTCGGCGTCAACGCTGCCCGCTACGGCGTGCCCATGATCTACCGCCTCCAGGAGGAGATCTTGGCCCTCGACCAGCCCATCCACAAGGTGCGGATTGCGGCCCTGTGCCACGGCTACTTCTGGGCCCTGACCGACAAGTTCGAGTTCGAGGGCTCCGCAGTGGGCAGGGCGATTGGGAACGAGGTTGCCCGGCGAAAGAGCAAAGGCTTTTGGGTGCCGGGCATCCACGTCCCGGCGCTGCCCCTCGACCAGATCGGGCCGCTGGGCCAAGCGTCTCCCCCGCCCTCGTGGGATCTCAGCGCTCTCGAGACGGAAGAGCTGTTGCCCTTTGACGACCGGGTCGCTCTGATCCAGTGCATCGCCGTGGGCTACGAGGAGAGCACCTCGTTTCCGCCAAACAGCCCGTCTGCCTCGCCGGGCCGGACGCTCTCCGGCCCCATCCTCAACACCCCCATGAGCCCCGGGTCCTCCTCCGCGGCGGCCCATGCCCCGGACAGGGTGTTGGAGCTTCCGGACGTCTACCGCGATGAGATGCTGGCGGAGTGGTCCAGAGAGCAGGTGGCGGCCGCCCTGGCCGCCGAGGGCAAGACGGAGTCTCTCAACGGCTCGCGGACGGGCACTGTGCCTACCGGCCTCCGGAACCTGACCATCGGCACCGGCACTGCTGTCATCAATGGCAACAACGGCTACCTGCCGTACTCACCCTACGGCAGTCAGCATAACCTGCGACCGCGCTCGTCTCAGACGCACATGATGGCGGACCAGATACACCTCGGAGCCCTTGGACCCTCGCCTAGGTTCCGGCAGGGCAGCATCCGAAGCGGCATTTCGCAGACGATGTCGTCGTCGAGCAAGGCCGGCGTCCCCTCGGTGGAACAGCTCAAGCGTGTGCTCTCCGGCAACGTATCCCCCAACGCCTTTGGTTTCGAAGACGACAGCGGCGAGAGCATGGTGAGCTACGAGGAAGACCCGTCGGAGAAGAGCTTCAGCCCGACCGGTACGGACTCGGACCGGCCCACCACCTCAGCCGACGGCGTCAGCAGGAGGTCGAGGTCCGGCAGCTCTGGCGCCCCGCTTAGCTCGGGCTCGAACCGCGACAGCTTGCCGAGACTCCATCTCGATGGCGATCGCGAAGAAGGAGGCGGGCTGGGCATGAGCATCCCTCCCGTGCCCCCTCTCCCCAGCCTCAGCGTCCTCTCGGAAAGGGGAGGACCGCTGAACGGAGGAGGCATCGCCGTTCAGGATTATGGGGCAAAGGCTTCAACCAGGCATATCAACAGCCGGGGAGGCGACAGCATCGCAGCCCGGTCCCCCTTTGGTAGCCATGATGATGGCGGTAGAACGATGGACCTGCAAGAGCTCCTCAGAGGCATTGACAGTCATCCCAACGAGGGTAGCTTGGGCAACTTGACCCGCCCTCCCTATTGATGCGACACGAATACGGGACGTCTTTTTGTGCTTTCAGATGCTTCAACCGCACATGCATATCCTACCGAGAGCGTTGACGAAGAGACGACCATGACCTTTGGTGACAAAGAGCAGCCGGGCCAAAGCCCCTTTCACCTTGTCCTCACAGGATTCCACTTCCGTTACTACATCACCTATCGCAACCCTTGCGCACGTACGTACAGAGTATACCTACATACACAACGAATCCAGAACTGCATCTCGCCCCTCTCTTCGCATACTTGAATTCATACCTTCACACACACACACACACACACACACAAACTCACACAAACTCACACAAATCTATACATATATCTATCCTCTTCCATCAAGGGGGCCCTCGTCGTCCGAGTCGTAGAGGCAAAGCACACGCAGAGGAATGGAGAACCACCCGCCAACAGCGGCAAACCTGTAGCCCGGGACGAAGAGGTGGAGGCTCACGAACCCCGTCTGCCTCGTCCGGTTTTGACCTTCGTCGTCCCAGCTCTTGCCACCCACTCTTTCCTCAACTTTTCTTTTATTTAGCATCTTCTTTCCATCTTCAAACCCCTCGTCATCGGCAGCGGGTTTGCGTTCTTGAAATTGGTTTCTTTTGTTTCTCCTATCTGTTCCTCTTTCCTGATTGTCTTTTGCGTCTCTCCTAATTTTGCAATGTACCCTACCTACTAGAAAGGCGGATTAGCCGGTGTTTTAATTTAGAATGAACGGGGGTTGAGAGCCTGGAGAAGAAGAAAAAGTACATGTAGTCAAGCCTTGCCATGTCTGCATACCTACCTATGTATATGCGTACCTTACCTTTGTTTGATCCTCTTTGTTCTTTGTTTCAGTTGTTGCGGGTGGCTGTCACATGTCCTTGATGGTCTTGAACGTTGAGAATTGATGGGTTTGACTTGGCATTGTAAGAATAACGATTACGAGCGGCCTTGAAGGCTCGCGATGTCAAAGAGCGGTGACATTGCTTGGGCAAATCGAATCTTAGAGTTGAATGGGAGCCATTTCTGAAGTTGTTGCTTTATCTTGATCCAGATTGATGGGAGCTGTGCGAGGAGAAACGTCGTCATCAAGATACGAGGTGATGAGCTCATAATAAGACGGCGATAAGATGGTCTTGTCTGTTCCTCTCACATTACCTGAGTCCCAAGTCTAAGGTAGTACCTTAATACCTAACCTACCACTTTAGTCAAGTCCCAAGGCAATCACGTCGCAATCGTTCTTGCTTCCTCCACACATTAGCGGTACGTGGTACCTCTGTTCTCTTTGACTCAACTTCCCCTCATCTTCGACCTTGCAAATCACCTTGTCCTTGTCAAGCAACGAAAAGCAAACATGGCCGCTTGTTTCATTTCGCCTCTTCGCACAGCCGCCTTCTGTCGCTACTGTATTGCCTGTGGCAGACTATCTGAAGGGAAACGTAAGTAGTCAGCAGGGCAGGGTAATAGAGGGAGAGGTGCACGTATAAAGACAGGCATGTTGGCGCAGTTTCACCTGCAGCATGGGGCGCAGACCAAGCAGACTACCAGCTAATAATCTCCGCGACAGGGACCTTGGAGCATGTGGCGGCTTTCCCCCTTGTCTTGTTTCCCGACCCCTGGCTCGATTCAAATTCAAAGATGCTGTTTTCGACACCGTGATGCGTCGTTCGTGGCCTCTTCTTGCGGCGCCTGCTCTTCCCCGGTCGAGGGCGCGCGGGCTGAACAGCTTTGCTATTTCTTTCCTGGACCTGAAGCAAGCGCCGACAGTCCGGTATTGTTTTGGCTGCTGGAGCGAAGCTGAAAGCGGCTCTGTCGAGGATTGTTTGTCAATAACAAACGCTCAAACGCTCAGACACAGGAATACTCCATATTACTGCCTCCCTCCATAGTGGCACAGATGGAATATCAAACAAGAGTCAACGCAGCACGTGGAGGCACTGCAGCTGTTCTCCTTCACTGGAGTTTACCACTGCACTGCACATATTCACTCGTACGCACACATGGCACACTGGCACATTCTCCTGGCACTGCTGGCATTACTACAGTACTCGCATTGCTTCACGGCTCCAGAGTGACACCCACATGAGCGTCACTAGACCCACGCCGCGTCGATCCGCTACCCCCCCGAGCACAGCCTCACTCTTGAGCATT